>JASAND010028842.1:0-90747 GCA_030248195.1 Trissonchulus latispiculum
CACATCACTTGTTTGGGCCGTTAGTCACCAAAACGGATACAGAGCACCTGTCAGCTGTCACACTCTTATCTATTATGTACTCTTGATGATCTCCAACATTTCAAAGATTTATCAAATAGGATATTCTTCGACGTAGATTTCCAAATCACTGGACGGCTTTCGTCGACTAGCCAGGGTTAAGCTCGGTTGCAGAGAAAGATTTCGCAGTCCCGGAAATAGTAGATATCCAACGGATTTCAGCTGCGACAAAATGGTTGGTTTCGACGGCAATTCGATTTCTTCCTCTTCGCCCGGGTAAACATACTCCATTTCCTCGTCTAGAATTATTAATTATCTTTATTAATTTATCATTAATTAATAAATAAATTAATAAATAAATAAATTAATAAATCAAATTGATTCACTAGCTAATAGGTTTGGTACCTGGGAAAACGTGGTCAATTTCCTAGCCTGTAGTAATCTATTCGCCATTTAGTTAATTAATTGATTAATTAATTAGCGATAGTTAATAAAATAATATAATTTATCATTAATCAATTGATCAACATTATCGGAGCCGCTATAAACTTCTCTCTGGGCCTTTTCAAGAAAGGGTAGAGTAGAGTTAAAATTAACTCTATCCTTTTCAAGAAAGAATTAAAAGAGTTAAATTTAACCCTGCGAGTTAGAGAGTTAAAAATTTTAACTCCGCGTGGATTCATGAAAAGAGTTAAAATTAACTCTCTTTAACTCTGCCCTTTTCAAGAATCGCGTGCAGAGTTAAAAACCTGTGGAGTTAAATTTAACTCTACCCTTTTCACGAAAGGGTTAAATCTAACTCTAATCTAAGTTAACTCTTTCGGAGCATTTTCTATTGAAATTTAACCCTAGGCAAAACACGCAGGTTAAGCAGAGTTAAAATTAACTCTATTCATGAAACCATGGGGTGAATTTTAACTCTGTCATTTTTAACTCCTTTTAATTCTACAGCTTTTAACCCTGCAGGGTTAAAGAGAGTTAAAACACACAGAGTTAATTAACTCTGCTTCCATGAAGGGTTAATTTTAACTCTACTCTACTCCACTCTACTCTACTCTACCCTACCCTTTCTTGAAAAGGCCCTCTGTCTTTAGCGATTTCACCAGAATGGGTCAGTTGGTAAAGGGTCGACCTAGCGTTACAGGTTCGATCCTTACTTGGGGCCTTTTCAAGAAAGGGTAGAGTAGACATAAAACTAACACGATCCTTTTCAAGAAAGAGTTAAAAGAGTTGATTCATGAAAAAAGTTAAAATTAACTCGCTTTAACTCTGCCCTTTTCAAGATTCGATTGCAGAGTTAAAAACCTTTGAAGTTAAATTTAACTCTACCCTTTTCACGAAAGGGTTAAATTTAACTCTGCTTAACTCCTTCTGAGCATTTTCTATTGAAATTTAACCCCAGGCAAAACACGCAGGTTAAGCAGAGTTAAAATTAACTCTATTCATGAAACCATGGGGTTAATTTTAACTCTGTCATTTTTAACTCCTTTTAACTCTACAGCTTTTAATCCTGCAGGGTTAAAAAGAGTTAAAACACGCAGAGTTAAAATTAACTCTGTGCTTTCATGAAAAGAGTTAATTGTAACTCTACTCTACTCCACTCTACTCTACCCTACTCTATCCTTTCTTGAAAACGCCCCTTGGAAATAATTTTTTATTTTTCGGTTCGCTTCAATAAATAATATTAAATTTTTTACCACACTTTGATGTTTGTCTTATTTACATATTTAAATTTAAATTTAAATAAAATTTAACATTTCGATTACACTTAACACCTTTCATTTCAAAATCGGCCAAATGACCATCAAATTCGTATTCCGGAATTCTGGCCGAAGCTCGAGTGTGGGGCAACTTCGGGTATTTACGATTCTGAAATGTCTCCATTGGCTGGGGCACCTGACCATGAATTGCGTCTGCCATTACCATTGCTGTGTGGAGATTTCTATAGGACAAATAAAAACAGTGACAAATAAAAGCCTAAGCCTAAGCCTAAGCCTAAGCCTGGCTTAGGCTTAGACTTTGGCTTAGGCTGCGGCAAGTATAAAGCTTAAGCCAGCCAAATTTTGGTGAGCACTTTATTAGTTATTACATTAATTTTGCTATTACTTTACTTTCCTCTCTATATTTATTATTGCGTTTTCATATGCTTCCATATTACTCAGAGATGCTTTTGAGGATTTTGACTCAGGGGAGGACTAAATTCTAGTCAGGCAACATTTTCAGAATCTTGCTTGGAGCATATGGAAATCATATGTCAACAATTTGCTAAACTCTGATTGGTTGCCCGTACTATTCAACTGCTAATTGGACGCTGTTTTGCAGACAGATGTTAGCTCCTTTTGCTAGTAATAAGCTAAAGTTCTGGTTACTAAAAAAGTTTCATAAATTCGTCTTATAAAACAATTAATTAATAGTGATAGTAATTATTTAATTGATTTCCTTGAGCCAGCGAGTTAGGCCACATTGTGTCGGACTTTGATACTAGAAATACCAATTTTTATCCATTTGATTAATTAATAATTAATTAATTAATATTAATTAATCTAACCGATCCAGTATCCAGTTCATCTCAAAATCGTCGTCATCTTCGCCGAAAGGGTGCATCAGATCTTCAGCTACCTTCAACCAACCCATGTAGAAAATAAATTGCAGGGTTAGAGTGATGGGAAAATAGGTATCAACCTCAAACTGCGGCAAAATCTGAAATCAAATTTGAATTTTGATTTTAAATTTGATTTGAATGTTGGCATTACGGTGAGAAAGTAAACAAACAGTCTGTAGATTAATTTTGAAGTTTGAGCTGTTGCAATTATTGACAAATTAGAATGTAGTATGCTGGTTTGACCAGCTTTTAGCGTAATCAAAAAATTAAAAATTAATATTTAAATTAAAACTAAAAATTTAAATTAAGTTAAAAACTAAATCTAAAAGCGCAAAGATGACATCCACTCTGCATTTCCTAGTCTGTTTCCTGTTTCTCAAGTGCCCGTTGCATTGTTTATTTATTTTCGTAAAAGCCGGAAAAGAAGTTTTCCCGGAAACACGTACAAACCTGAGCCGAAATCAGGGAAAACGAAAAGTATCCATAGACCGCTGTGATGGCAACTTGAGTATAAACCAAAGGGACTGAGATCCAATCATAACAATCCAGATATTTGAAAGTTTGTCGATACAGCTGCAACTCTTTCACCAGATGCTTAAATTCGTGTGGCAACAAAAGTCCTTTTTGCATCGAGCGTTTCAGTAAACTAATTATCCAAACGGTTGGCAGCCACCATTTTCCGTATTTGCAGTTTACGGATTCCATCAGGTGTAGTTCGGATTCGGTCATAATTCCGGATTCGACCAAATGGCCGTGGGTGGGAAATCGTTTTAGGACTTTCGATGAAATTTCTCGACATCCCAAAACCGCCATCAGCATCAGCCAGCGAGCGACGCAGCGACGAATTCGGCGTTTTTCCTGATTTTCGGCCTCCACCTCGGCTGGGTTTGTGAATTTTCGGGCTGACGGATCGTCACCTAAACATAAAAATTAATCAGAAGACATTTTTAATACAAAATTCTTCAGTTGTTTGCACAACTCTACCATGATTTCCGAATAGGGTGAATGCGGGCCATGCAATGAGTTTGTGAAAGGTAGAACTCAAGATTGAAAGATGTGAAGAAAAGTGTCCAGGGCGGGGATCGAACCGCCGAACTTTGGATTAGAAGTAGAAAGCTCTACCACTGAGCCACACCCTCGGTCAGTGAGACTAGTTTATTGCGCTGATTTAAACCTTTCGACGTTGCTGATATTTAACATTTTCCTCGGCGTGAGGAAGCTTAGAAGTTCAGTATCAATCTGGATTGAAAGTAAAGATTCGGCCCTTCCGGGGATCGAATCACGGCGCTTCCGCACTGCAGTCAGACGTGCTTACCACTACACCACTGTTAGAACTCATGAACTTCAATTCCAAGCTTATCAATCTTTCCTATGTTTCCTGGACACTTCAGGGTTTACCTATTCTACCGTTTCCTGTTTAACTGTCGACATTAAAAGTATTAATGAATAAGGCGCCAGCCTGCAGTCACTAAGCCAAAGCCTTAGTCCGAAACAGGAGAGAGCCAATGGGCGCGGTTTACATCGTTTCTTGCTCTAAACTTTCAATACTGAAAATGAATGCTGCGATGCAACCAACCTGTCACGAAGCTGCACAGCGAATGCATAAATCGATCCGGCCAGGCGATATAGTTAAACTGGGACCACCACCGGGTCACTATCATGGTCACATAGAACCCGAGCAAAAACAGGAGCGGGATTTTGCCCACGGCGCCCTTGAAAAACTCCTTAACCGGTTTGAACCGGTTCAACTGGTCCTCTGTAGCAGCGAATCGCAGGCTCAAATTGATGCAATAATACAGCAACAGATAGAGCAATGTATTTTTCCAAATACTTTTCCATAGGCTGCCCTTATAGCGGACCACGAGCGCAGCAAAACTGCCCGTATAGGAGATGGTCATTTCTGAAACAGACTTGCTGTAGTGTAGTGGTTAGGGTGTTGGAATTCGGAGCTAAAAGCCCCAGGGTTCGATTCCGAGTTGACCAATAATTTTCAAATGCAAAAAATAAGTTTTCCCTCAATCTAAGAATCTTTCTAAATTTCTGATATGAATGGCAACTTCACCTAGCTTTGGCTAATTAAAGCAATTCGAAGTAAATTATCGAACTGTTTACATGTACACTATTGATTTAAATTTGTGTAGTATATTTACCCTGCCCTGAGTATCTGATGCCCCTAAGTGAATCACTAGAATTAGAAGACTAAGAAGCAAATCCACAGTGATGAAATAGTTCTACGACAGCCTTACTACATACACTATGTATGCGGTCGTAAAAATGCTCTGCAAAAGTTACACGTTAAGTCGCATATTTAATAATGTAGCAAACCATACAACAGTCGTAGTTGTAAGATCGTTTAAGTTTACAAGATTTCAAGTGTTGATAAGACTGTTAAACACGTTAAACACTTTTGCTAACGTATACCTTTAAAGGAATATTCATGAAAAACTGGAGAAAAACTAATTTGAAATTGATTTTTAACGACAGTTTGCTGTAGTGATTGCACCCATTCTTAAATCAATCAATTTTAAGCCATTGATGTAACAAACTAAATGATGATTTCAACTAAATTCGAATCTAAATGAAAGTGAAAATTTAAATGTGGGCTATTTATTCCGTTTGGTGTAAGTCGATATTAACGAATTTTTTGTAAACATGATTTTTAGTAAGCCAATACTTTTTCAGTTCTTTCAGAATTTCCAAAAACTAAATTCTATGGCTTAATTTTCGAAAGCCTCATTGCCTTTAGAGCTCGACATTTATTAATTACCCAAGCATCAGTGCTTTATTTCCATTTTGCACCAAACTTGACAATTTAAAAACTATAAAAAAGTTAAGTGCAACGTTTGATAAGTGGGAACATCTGTTAGGCTGCAAGTGTTTGGTTAAGACTCAAAAAGAACCCTTCTAAACCTCTCTGGCTTTACATGCTGTAAGTTGGGCTTTTGCTAGACCCATTGTTAGAGTTACAAATAAATTTTCATCAAATTTTTAAAAAACTGAATTCCTTTTCGAAATTTGTAAGGAATTTAGTGGTTTTTCAGAGATTGTTTCAATGTAAAATTTCTAATATTCAATAATGACCTCATTTTAGAAATTACGGCATCTTATTGGCATGTAGTTTTGGCTGCAATGTTTGCATCCAAGTTATCATGAAGATATCTGAGCTGTGGTTTATTGCTTGGAGTACCAATTCATTTCTTTAATGAACGTCTGCATATTCTTGCATTTAAGTTCCTGGCACTTCACTGTAGTCTGTCACATTCTTAGTTTGTAACAATCGTAACCACCAGCCAATCAAATATCTAGACTGATGTACCGAACCTATCATTCTACAGTTCATTAATCCCATATAATTGTTTGTATCAAGTTTTAGCTTAAGCCAGTTTAATAAATTCTTTAGTGTCACTTAAGTCAATTAAGCATATTCTATCCTGTTTTAGTTTCAGTAGAAATGACTTTATTTCATTATGCAAATGAGGCTGCGATTACTGACTATTGCTCTGCTGCTGCTGAGTTTGCTCGATGAATGCTGGGGTGCTGCTCGAGGTGGTGGGAGACGAAAGGGCGGAAAAGGGAAAAATATTTTCCCATTTCCCAACATCAAGGAATTTACGATGCTGGAACAGGAAAGCAAACGACATCCCGGTGTAAGCTTTTGGTTTTAGTGAATTCTAAATTCAAATTGTCTTCAAAGTTTTGTTATTATTTATTTAGTTTAGTTGATTTCAGCTAAATTATATGGCATTTGTGTGAGGTGCAATTTAACGATGGTGCTTTAATGGCAGAGTTGAGTCCACTTTTCAAATTTGAACCTCTGGGGTGTGAGTTTTCCGGAGGGAAATTTTGCACCAATGCAAGAAATAATGCTTATTTCAGTTTCTGAGTTTGGCTCATAATCGAAGCAACTAATTATGCTTTGAAGATGGAATATGATTAGCGTAATCCGCCAAAATTCATTCTTTACTTGAATTTGATAAATCTTAATAACCTGTGGTTGAGTTGAACTCTGCGGCTATGTAAAGTTGTCAAAATTTCAATCATGTATGTTTTCAGTTTTTCATTTTATACTTAGGGCCTTTTCAAAAAATCGCTCGATCCCTTTCGAGAAAGAGTTAAAAGAGGGAAACTCAAGCTTGAGTGGAGTTAAAACTAGTTAGAAGTTAGAACAGGGAATTTAAACTCTACTCTACCCTACTCTACCCTTTAGTGAAAAGGCCTTTGGAAATGAAACATAAGATATCAGAAACCTAATAAGATTAGAAGTTTAGCACTGACTTAATTGAACTTAAATTCTTTATTAGCCTTTATCGAATGCATTGATGACTGCATATGACTTTGTACCTTTTTCTGCTTAACAATTTGGTCTCGGAGATAAAAGATTCCATGCTTTAATATATGTTTGTTTTCTACTTAGAAATAAAACCATAAATATTAGAAACCTAAGAAACATTAGAGTTGACATTTAATAAAAATTTTTCTGAATTAAGCTTTACAAAATGCGAGGAAAAAGCAGTTGAAGAAAACAATCATTTTAATTATAATCTTGCAAAATTTCTAATTTTTCAAGAAATTTTATAGATTATTATTTATTTCAACTTAATTTTTTACCTCAGACAAACTATTATAACGAATAATTATTTTGACGGATTGCGCTAATCATATTCCATCTTCAAAGTATAATTAGTTGTTTCGATTATGGGCCAAACTCAATTTATAAGCTGGAATCTGCATTATTTCTTGCATTGGTGTAATATTTCCCCCCGAAAGATTCACACCGGTGTAATTTTTCCGGGGGGAAAATCCACGCCAGGGCAGTTTTTCCGGGGGGAAATTTTACACCGGGGGAAAAACTGCACCGTGACAAGTAGCAGTCCTTCTAGTCTGAAAGATTCCTGTAGTCATTGAACCAATAAATGAACCGAACGAGCAGACAGAAGAATGTCAGGTCCGCGGTGCGATTTGATTCATACTTAAGTGTTACCAACAGTTCATAACACATAAGATCATGAGAAGCGTCATACACTATGTAACGTAAGCGCGACAGATCCTGTGCAAGCTAACGGCCCACCCCTCCCGCAAATTGGACCCGGATCCTAGTGAATCAAACAAGCTTGACCGCTATGCCAATGTCGAAGCTGACACCAAGCTAGCGCACGCATTGCTTGTGTGTTAAAGCCCTAACGCATAAGCATACAGCGAGTGAGCGTACCCCAGTTTCCAATTTCCAGGGGGAGGGGTAGGCCGTGTCGTTAGCCTGCAGAGGATGTGTCACGCTCACATTGCACAGAGTAATGGTAAAGTAATGGTAATGGTAATGGTAAAGTAAACGTAAGTCGCTTGTCATACTCCCATGTATTATGGACTCCTGGCGTAACATAACTCCAAGAACTGTTGTTTCAGAGTGCCATCATCAGTCATTCATCCCACTTCTCCCAGTCCTACAAACTGGGCTACAAAATCCTGCTGGTCTGCGAAGCGAAGGGCGACCCGGTCCCGGAAATAAAATGGTTTAAGGAGGGTTTCGAACTCCCCATCAAACGGGCCACACATGTGAGTGACGTGTGAATGTCAGTGTCAAAAGTTAACAGCTCTCGTGGCAAGCAAAGGCCAATCATCTCAACCTTAGAAACACACCGGGAAGACGGAATACCGTCAACTGTTAATTATCAGTTAGTTATTAGTATTTATTGCCAGTCAACAGAATAACATACATGAAAAGTTAATCATAATAGAGCTAATTAGCTATTCAAAACAGCACACATTTGTAAATCGAGTACATTCTTACATATTAGTGACTGACGATGGTCGAGTTGGGCCGATTATCGACTGCTACTACTCGACGACCAGATTCAACCAAAAAAGTTACCTCCGATATATTTCTTTTGAAATTAGTTAGAGAAGGACTGAGTACAATTTCAGGCCTTAAGCTGTTCCAATACTTAATTATTCTTACGCTGAAGAAGTTTTTCGCACATGAAGTCTAGCGAAGAAAGTGCTCAATTTGAGAGGGTGACCCCTGGTTTCCGATGCATTACTTATTTATTGTTAAGGGTTTTTTCAAATTGGAATTTAATTTTTTCAATTTTCCGCATTTAAAGTTACTATCCAGAATACATTTCAGTCCATTTCAGTTCAATGTTTAGCATCAAGACTACATAGTAAATGCCAATTAGATTTTTTCTTTTAACACCAACTAAATGGTACAAAATATTTTTGTGTCTGTAAGATATTCATCTATACTATTTATCATATTTTTTAGATTTACATGAAACGAATCGGATCCAACTGCCTTCGGAGCAAAGTGGAGATAGACCCGGCCACAGTGGGCGATCAAGGAACCTACACCTGCATGGCCAACAATAAACATTCGGTCATGTTCAAAAATTTCAAGACAGAATTTGTATACTAACCGCCTAACTGTATCATAAACTTCTACTTGAATACATCGGTATTTATGTCTGTATCTGTTTCAAATAAATCTGAGATATTTAGTTGAATTTTAGCAGGTTTGAGCCATGAATAATGAGAAATAATGAACACATTGCTGATATCAACTTCACAAATTGTGACGCTGCAATTGTTCAACAACAGTCCCCTAGTTGATAAGGAAAACGAAAGACAAAAGTTGGATATACTGCCGAACGTTGAAAAAATGCTAATCTCGATCATAGTCGAACAGGCCTGGACCAGAACTAAAATTTGACACTCGAAGACGCGAGCATGGCGCCTATATTGTAGTAGGTAAGTCGTACGGTAGGTAGGCCTAACAACGATTGATGTGCCTGATGTGAGTGCTGTATTGCCGGCTTGATGTTTGAAGTGGTTAGCACGTCTGACTGCAGATCGGAAGGGCCGTGGTTCGATCCTCGGCTGAAGCAATTCTTTACTTTCAATCCTGAATGAAAAGCTGAACTTCTAGACTTATCCTGAACTATATCCTGGGTCATGTGTGCAAAGTAGTCGGAGCCTTTGTAGACAGTAAGCAAGCAAAAGTTATATGCAAAATAATTGTTGACAGTTTTGGAGGCGTACCTTAGGTTTAAAGTACGCAGTAAAGTTATCTGCAAGCAGTGCTTTATTCCAATCTCCTCCATTCAGTTTCTCTAATCTTCGCCAGTCTAGGATCTCTGAGCTCGCAGTGCAATTAATTTTTCATGATAAGTGTCAGCGAAGACTGCATCGTGCTTTAGTATTTATTATTTATATTTATTTATTTACTTTATTATATTTATTATTATTATGCATTTGTTCTGATCATGAGGAGCTCTACCATAGCTGCATGTTGCTCATTTTTTTCATCGGTTATTCTGATCTCAACATCATTTAGTTTAACTTGCATAAATTTCAGTGGATTTACAGTTGATAACTGTCATAGTGTTCACAAAGTGTTCTTCATATGACCTAATTTGCATACAGTGGTAAGCAAGAAGACTGCCGGTGTCACAGGGAAAATTTTCCCCCGTGAAATCTTTCCCCCCGGAAAAATTTCACTAGGGAAATTTTTCCCCCCGGAAAATTTTCCCTAGGGAAATCTTTCCCCTCGGAAAAATTTCACTAGGGAATTCTTTCCCCCCGGAAAAATTTCCCTGACGTAGTAAATATTTTTCTGGATGGTATTAATTGTAGGAATTTAAACTAATCTTTACAGCTTTTACTCCAAATGCTACATTTCCAATTATTTTGGTATATATATTTATTCATTCTTCCTTTCCACCCTTTAATACTGTTGAATTGAATTTACTTAAATTAAGCATATATAGTCAGAGGGGAAAAAAGAATCACCGCCAAGGTGGGGGAAAAACAACGGCTCACCCTGCTCGGCTGGCACATGATAGCGATACAAAATCTAGTGCAAATGAAAGTTCGAGTCTTGTACTTTAAGATCATAATACAAATTACCTTACCTGTCGATTGAGCCTTCGTGTGGCATGGGTCCGAAGTTGACACCCAAAAATTGCCCAAAAACCTACGGATTTTTCAAATTTTCTAAGATTATGCCAATCTTACTGGTAATGGTTGCAGGAGTTCTTTTGTGCATGAAGGGGTTTGTGGATGTGCTCTATAACGTGGGCTAGTCGGATTTTCGCTAGGTGACACGGTTGAGAAATAGTGACCATCTTTCCCCCCCCCCCACACACTTTTCCCACCAGAGGGGGGAAAAACAACGGTGTGCTTTTTCCCCCGCAGTTTCGTTTTTTTATTTAAGCAAAAATAACGACTAATTGTTTGCTCATTTGAACTGTTATACCCCCCAATTGACCTTCCGCTGTAATGGGTGGGTGTGTCTGATGTGTTTTTAGTGTGTTTGTTGTATGAATGTACGTATGTGTGTTTTGCAAATGTTAAGTAATTTATGTGTCTGAAAGTTATGTCTCTGAAAATTATGTGTTTGAAATGTATGTGTATGAGATTTGTTCCTAAACTGGTTTCTAATAACGTGTTTTTGTTCAGCCGCTAGGCGGCGCTTTCGAGTAGCAAAACTAGATAGGAACCTTCAACCAATGAAAACTTTCCAGCCTGCTTTCAAAAATCAATACTCTTATCTGATTGGCTATTCAGGGGGGTGGTCCGACGCAAGAATGAAAAGTAGTTAGTCTAAAAGTTTTCTTTCGTGGTGAATAGTCGGGTTTTAAAGCTGAGTCATCCCTATACGTATCTTCACGTTATCGTTTCCCCCTGAGCTGTGTTTCTTTATAACTGTCCCAATTTCGCTAGGATCCCTGGTGCCTCTGACTATTTCTACTGCCTCCTTTCTACACTGTCTTGATTCCCCCACTATTATATTTAACCGTCCCCTGGTTTAGGTCGCTCCGGCCAAACCCTCCCCTATTTATATTATTTATGTAATCCTGTCTATTCGTGAAAATTCTCTGGCTGTTCCTATACTCTTTGTAGTTCCTGTTTGGGTAAATTAGTAAGTAATTGGAAGTTAGCTAAAGTGTAAATTGTGTATTTGTTTATTAGTCCTTAATAATTTTGTGAATTCTGTTTTGATATGAACATTTGTTTAGTTAGGTTTTGAAAATTAAATAAGGTCTCCAACTACGTGTAGAATTAGGTCATAGCGTTTACTGTTCGGTAGGCAGTTAGGTAGTTAGAAGTCTGGCAGTCTGAGTTTAGGTTTGAGTGTATTTATGTGGTGTTGTCTCGTATGAATTTGAGTTAGGGTCACTGTTGTTCCATTAGCTAGTTGGCGAGGTTGTTGCTACAGGTCGACTGGAACAACATCTCCTTCAGGTCTGCCGTTTCCTAGCGCGCAGTTCCCACTCGTAGTGCTTAGTAGTCAGGTCGCCTTCTACTAGCATTACACCGCTGCCGAAAAGCGCCATATGACCTGCCCCTGTAGAGGAATGCTGGCAAATATGCCCAGGGGGGCAAATCATGCGGATAACAAGAAAATTAGGGTCATAAACAATATTTTTGTGATACTATGAACTGTGGACATTCCAGAGAGTTTCACAAGTGTGGATATGCAAAAGACTACACCCGAAATGGATGACCCCTGAACACTTTTGTGCGATTTTGGCACCCATCATAAATAAAATACTCAATTTCTTGCGGGTTAATACTGCAAAATGGTGTATTTTATCATTGCAAGTTAACACAAAAGGCGATCAAATTATAAATTATCAAAAAATAAGATTTTGTAGACCAAAAATCTTAATTTCCTGGCAATGTTGGCCCATTGCTAAGTTTGGCTTATATGATGGATAATACCAAGAGTACATAATAGATAAGAGTATGACAACAGGCAGGCTCTCTGTAATCAGAGCAAAAACTATGCTATGCGCGCCATCGGCTAACCCCCCCCACACAAATTGACCCCCTCTCACACCGCCCCTATATGGGTACGGGGTCCAAACGGGGGTCGCTCACTGCTTTGCATAATTACACGTTATAATTAACCGAGGCCTAATTTGGGAACAGGGTGCAAGCGTGTATGTTTAACATATGCATGTAGAAAACATACTAAGCGAGTGAGCGACCTCCGTTTGGAACTATGTACCCATATAGGGGCGGTGTGAGAGGGGGTCAATTTGTGGGGGGGGGTTAGCCGATAGCGCGCATAGCATAGTTTTTGCTCTGATAACAGAGAGCCTGCTTGTTGTCATACTCTTATCTATTATGTACTCTTGATAATACTAAGCCTGGCTGCCGGCTAACT
Source organism: Trissonchulus latispiculum (assembly GCA_030248195.1). Lineage (NCBI taxonomy): Eukaryota > Metazoa > Nematoda > Enoplea > Enoplida > Ironidae > Trissonchulus > Trissonchulus latispiculum. The sequence continues at coordinate 12,786 of JASAND010028842.1, forward strand.
AACTAACTAACTAACTTGTAGTCCGTAGTTTAATGCTTCCTCTTATTAATAGAACTATAATTTTAGTTTTGTAGAAGTTCCTTTCCCAATTGTAGGCGAAACGCAAGTTTTCCGATTTTTTTGCAGACTTAAGCAAAGTTTCTCGAGGGATATCGGTTATGTTCGATATGTACCTATTATCAAACGTAGCTGGGGAACGTCTTTTAGAAAGATACTATGTATGAATTCGCTATTTTTTATGGATCGCCATTTCCAATGACAACCTTCGGCGTGCGAAGAAAATGCACTACAATTGATGGAAAATTTGCTCGTAATGAAATAGAATTAGATTAAAATGTCAGACACACTGTAGAACTGGAATGAACTGTAGGAATATTAATTTTAATGAAATGTGTTGCCTACTTTAAGTTAGGATGAACCTCGGCGCAGTGATTTCTTACTGCGCTAGAAGTTGAGGATCATGACGTCAAGGCTAGAATTTAAAAATTCTAGCATGTCTAACATCTAGCTAGAAATCATATCTTCCCAACGAGTGCCTTAGTCACTTGTCCTTTGCTCAGCGTTTATTCGAGATAACCCAAAGGGCGGCCATCCTTCCGGAGATGCGTGCTACCACAGACTTGACAACTGCCTCTGGTAAGCTGCATGAGCGGTTACTCAGTGTCACCTCAAAGTTCAAAGTTGCTTTCAAGAAAAAGAAAGGTGGCACTACTCCTAACTGGATCACCACACTGTAGTGAGGCGTACGTAAAAAATTTTGATAAGATTAGAAAAGAGACTGAAAGTAACCACCGGTACCTACTACGATATCGGAAGCTACCTAATCCTAATTGACTCTTGATGGAGGGTCTAAGATTGGAACGTATATTTTAGTTACTTAGTATGCGGAATAAAAAATTAAAATTAATTTTAAAACGGCTACTACAGTTGGTGGATTAAAGTAGAGCCGATGAATCCAAAGTGACATTAATAAAATCGCATTTTATTAACACTTTAATTCCACATTAAAGATGTACTAAAATGAATTTAAAATTATAATATAACCGTAATCCAGTTCTTTTAATTAGTCTGATTAAGCATTAAGCCGTTTAATAAATGCTTTGTTTCTTTTGGGCAGATTATTATTTTTTGTTTATGTAGATTGTTGAAGGTTGGGAAAGAATAGCTACGAAAATATCAAAATAATTGGACATGTAACAACTATAACAACGTAACATGAAATTACCTATAAAGTTTAACTACTATAACTATAAATACCATACACATTAAGCACAAAAATTTACTATTAGGGAAATTTTTCCGGGGGGAAAGAAATCTCTAGTGAAATTCTTCCGGGGGGAAAAATTTCCCTGGGGAAATTTTTCCGGGGGGAAAGAATTCACGGGGGAAAATTTTCCCTGTGACACCGACAAATGATCAAAATTCCGGTTAAGCGCGCAGCTCACCCATGTATGCGAGATGAATCAAGGCTTGCGTATTAAACTAAATCTCCCTACATGTTCAACATATAAAGACTTCAGCCAGCTACACATTTTCAATGTTGTGAAAACGAAAAAGCATGCTGAATAATGTATAATAGCCGGCCGGAAAATAACATCTTTGCGTATGCCTAAAACAACGGGGAATGTTACAAATGGAAGACAAGACGGCATTTTAGCATTTCGATGCGATGCGATGCGAAATCGGTGGTTAAGAAAATGAATGGACACTCGAAAATATTAATTAATAATGAAACTAATACAATAGACTAATTATTTATGTAAGCGGTTTATTGCTATGGTTTGCTTGGTCTTTTGGGGACTCTGTCCAAGTTGGATGTGGTTTGAGTTTTCTGTGGCTTGTTTTCCTGTCGAGACCATACATTAACAAGGGTACCAATTCCAGAGGGGTCCTGTACCTGTTTTAGCGCAAATTTTACTTGCCCTTGTACCTTATCTCAAATTTGGGGGGAGGGTCCCAGCAGAAAATTTACTAGAAAAAAGTGCAATTATTGCAAAATTTGAACGAATTTAGCGCAAAATTAGCTATTTTACAGCCACTGTAAAGCAAAATAAGCAGTCTTTAGCGAGTTTTGGAATTTGTTTGAAAATTTAAAAAATATTAGTTATTTTTGTCTAAAATTTCCATTAATTTTCAGTTTGACCTGCCTTTCCTGGCACTGTCCCTTCCTTGTCCCATGGCTCTGATTTTAGTAGCCCTTGTACCGAACCTCTAATTTTTGAGGGGTCCCGTACCCCCCCCTCCCCCCCATACCCCCCTTGTTAAAGTGTGCGAGACGGTAGTTTTTTATTTGGTACCGTATAAAAACTGGTAGAAATTAAAAAATGCTTTTATGTTTAGCTATTTTTGTATAATATTGATTATTTTTCATCACTTACCTATTGTTTTAGTGCGGATTATTCTTTGATTTTATTTGATATTGTATTAGGGCAGATCAGACAGGTACAGGATGCCGCATGCCGCCGATAAATTGTATTTTTCGTTTTTTGCCAAAAAACAAGACAGTGTGGAATATCAGTCAGTCAGACGTGTTAAGCCTAAGTCTAAGATCCTAAATTTACAGTAATCTACAGAATTTTACAGTAATTCTACAGTATTTCTACAGTATGTCTACAGTAATTTAATTTACAGTGTGAAGTTGGCAGTACATGTACAAAAATAGTTATACTGTAGTTTTGGGATGTAATTGTGATGAGAGAATTAACATTTGAAACGACAGATGTTTGAAATTATACTTTGACATGATAACAATCAATCATTTTATACTGATGTGTACGGTTGGCTTTATCGATTGGGATGCACTATATAAGACTCTGTAAAAACTAGTTTGTTGCAGTTGAGCTGGGGGATGGTGTAGTTGGGCTCCGCCATTATATCACTTTACGGTCAATTGTGTGGTTTGTGTGTAACCTCTTCAGCGAATGTTGGTTGAGTTTTGTAACGAATATTTGATACTTATTTTGACAAATGTGAACTTATTTTAAGTTTAAATAAAGTTAACTTGTATTTTCGTAGAACTAGGAGGAGTTGCAGTAGGAAGAGGTTTTTAGCGTCGCACACCTTAGACCAGAACCTGCACCTAGTTTCCTAAATTTACACGAAGTCCGGTCTTTATTTCGAGATTTACATGCGCATACAGGACCAAACTTCACAACAGCTTCGGATTCTGGGGAGAGGCGGTCTCCAGGTTGGGGGGGGTGCGTGAATCCCCCCTCCCAGATGTATGGTGAAAATGGATACCTATTTAATTAATTACGTTTCCTGAATCGTCGGAGCAAACGCAACATGTTGCTCGTTTATCTCCGCTAGTAAGACATCCATTAACTGCTCATGGCTCTAACTTCAGTTTGTACGTTGACAGTGACCATATCTTTCGTACACATTAAAAGTTTCAAGTGTCACATTTTATTTCAAAGTTTAAAGTATATCAAACAGTCATTGGTCCTTCAGTAGTAGAATTCAGTCTTAAAGTTTTTGAACATAACGGAATGCTTGTTGTTGGCCATACAGGTGTAGATTCCTTGATCGCCCACTGTGGCCGGATCAATCTCAATCTTGCTCTTCTGAGTTCGCAGATCAATTCTCTTCATGTAAATCTGAAAAAGGAAAAATCGAAATATTAGTAAAGATTATTAATGGAATTAGTGAAGATTTATTCGAAGTAGATTAATTAATGGACACCTGGTAATCTGAAATGCAGACATGAAAGAAATCGAAATATCAGTGGGATCTTAAAAGATTAATTCGAAGTAGATTACCTAATTAATGGGCGCCTGGTTACAGTGCTAAACTGACCTGTCATAATTTGAGTTGACGAAATTTATTCCAATTTTTCATTTATTAGTTTAATAGTTTATTAACTTATTTACTAAGAATTGTACTACAGAATATGAATCGAAGCCGCTGAAATGAGCATGATAAATCGAAACAATCGAAATCGATTCACGTAAATTTTAAAAGGTTCAACTTAATGCATTTTCGATTAAACTTAGATATAGTGAAAATCCTCACCCTAGACACGTTTGTGCAATTCTTTCTACCCTGACTGAAATCAACCTTTTGCAATCTGAAGTTTGGACTTCATTCTGACTGCACAAAATTTCTCGCTAAGCCTTAAAATGCCAAAAAATTGCTGCAGAACAGACATGGGCTGAAAATAAATTTTGTGGCGGGAGGGCAGTGTCTGAAATCTTTAGAAAATTACTTCAATTTTTTGGCTCAGAAAGAATCGGGTTAAAGCCTGCGAGGGGTAGCTTAGTCTGTTCCTAGCCTAAGGTGTGGGTCAATTCCGGTTATGGCACTAATTTTCAGTTCTGTTATGACACTAATGAGTTCACTAATGGTGTTTCCTTACATGAGTATTTTTCTTGAGCGGTATCTCCATTCCGTCCTTGAACCACTTTATCTGAGGAGTAGGATCGCCCTCCGCTTCGCAGACCAGGAGTATCTTGTAGCCCAGTTTGTAGGTTTGAGCAAAATGGGAGGCTCGGGTAATCTTGGCGCCCTAAAACGAAAAATATCGACAGAATATTCAAATTAGGCAAGTGGTTGATGCAGGGGGTTTGTAAGAGGCACCTTTTTGTAAGGACCTTCGCTCTCCAGCAGGAGCAACTCTTTACTTTCTATATTCATTCATGCTTAACGTCAAAGCTTTCCCTGCATCGTGTCAGTTTTGAGTTTCAAAACGTTTTTGAGTTTCAAGAAAGTTTTCAAGATTTCCAGTTTCCTACCACCCATGGCCAGCCCCCAAGTTAGTCCAGCAGTACGTCAATTGAAGCGCTGAACGCCCTTTACCAATGGACATTTAACACCTTAATGATTTTGCTTTGCTTTTTTACAATTTTTACACTACAAATTAATTCATCAGCATATTTAGTAAATTTAATATGATTTAGTAGAAAAGGTAAAGGTAAAGACAACCCCCGGAGAATTCTCCTACTCTTGTCCGGGTATAGGGTGCCGGTGCTCATCTTGACAGCCCTTGAGCCAGGAGTGCCACCTCGAATCATGACTAGAAACGTGGAGGCAGATGCCCTACACGGTCTCTTGTTACCTCCCACAGCAGTGGTACCCATTTACCGACCAATTAAGGACGGATAGCTGGATTGGCTGAAACCCACGGCGAACATGTGCTTAGTCCCTTGATCGCCTAGTCTTTCGTGTGTCGCTTCTGCTAGCACGTGCTAAGTTGAAAAAAGCGACACACGAAAGAACAGGCGAGTCGCCTGTTCTTTCGTGTGTCGCTTCTGCTCGCTTCTGCTAAGTTGAAAAAAGCGACACACGAAAGAATCGCCCCTTGCTCAAGAGGATTTGTGAAAGGCAGCTAAATAATTTAGTTATTTCAGAAATATGTATTTATATTTATTTTCAAACCTTTGGATGGGCCAGCTCTTTATCGGTCATGGAGGCTTCCTTGATGTTTGCAAAGGGAAATAGGCTCGCGGAGGACCCACCTTTTCGAGCCCCCTTTCGGGCACCCCCTTTGGCGCTCTCCCCCTCGAAAACGGTGAAAGTAATGAAAATAATCAGGCTACTCAAGTATTTCAGCAACATATAGACTAGCATGAAGCGTGATTCAGGGACACCTGAAATTGAGACTGAGTTAATTAACGAGAATTAGTTTTAATTAATTGAAGAACTTAATAGAATAGAGTAACATCCTTGAAATGATTAAGAAAGTTCATGAATCAATACAAGTTAGAATTTGCATCGGATTAACGGGGTTGAGTCATCCCTTAGTATATATCACATTTAAAAAGAAAAACGTGCCAATATAAAATGAAACTGAAATTTTATAGATTTTGTTATAAAATATATATTAAATGAAAAATTTTCGATTTAACACATATATTTTTGGGGGCGTAAAAGTAAATAAGAGAGTTCCAATAGCGAAGCTTGCCCTGAACAGCCTTTTCGGCAACCTCAAATGACTATGGCGTTTAGAAAAAAGCAGATATCTAATTTCATTAGAAAAAGAGTAGGTCTTATTTCGTGTGAACTTTTGCCAACTTGAGAAAACTTTGATTTCAGCAGCAAAAAAGAAGGTTCAAACTTTTCTAGACAAGAAAAAGTTCACATGAAGCACTTCCTAAGACCTCTTCTAATGTGCTCATGCGTGCGTTAAGGGGGAAAGATTTCTACATCTCCTTTCCCCTAATCTTAGAGTTGACTTAATCCTAAAGCCTTTCACTGGCTAGCTTCTAGCTCAAGAGACGCTTTTAGAGCCTCTACAAGCAAAAGCTAAAACTCAGGCAATGAGAGCTACCTAAGGGCTGGTTTGTGAGATATTTTAGGATCCCATTACTGATTAACGCTCTTGTTTGAGGTGCAGAACTAAAGATACAGTAGATCTAAAGGGCGTTTCCTGAGAAGAGTTTGTCAGAGTTGACCTATAGTTAAATTTAACTTGATTTTCTTTCTTTTCAAAAAATTGTGTTATCAAAGCACAACGGCAGAAAACGTGTGCTCAGCGGATTGAGTGATCAATATATAATTAATTATGATACTTGTTACATTGAAAACCAATTTGTTGTTTGAAACCTTAAAGTGAGTTCAAAGAATTGAGATTTTACAAATGGCATTTCGATGGTTCTGACTACCAAACATCTCACCAGATCTATGTAGAAATTGCGAGTTTAAAGAAATTGGGTATCGATGTAATGGATTAATAATATTCCTTGACTGGGCTACAGATCTGCTAAATAACAGTATTTTCCGCTAACTCCGAAAGGTTGAAATAAGCGTAATAGACTAGTCTCAACGCCCGGGGATGTGGCTCAGTGGTAGAGCGTTCTACTCGAGATCCAAAGTTCGGCGGTTCGATCCCCGCCGTGGACACATTTTCTTTATATCATCTGTTCTTTCGTAGATCACTAAATTGCGATATTAATTGCAATTACATCAAGAAAATAAAGTAAACGCGGGCAGGCAGGCAGGCAAGGATACAAGGCATCAACCTTGAAGAAATAATGAAAAACGTCTGACCTGCAGTCACTAAGCAGGGAAAGCCAATGGCCGCCGTAACGATTAGCTCCCTCCTGTATCGACAGTGTAAGCGGTGCTGCAATGGTGTATAATTGTAAGGGGGTTTTTCGGGTTGCGGAGTTGGGAGGAAGTTGTTAAGGAAGCCACCCGCACATAGGTTTGCTTGCCAACCTAAAAGAAAGAGTTAAGGAGAAATTTCTCATCTTTATGACGAAGTCCAGAGTATCGGTGCTTGCAGCAATTTCAAGTCATTTGGCCACTAGAACCTGTAATTATAATTAACGATAACTTGGAGGAATTGATAGTTTTCAGCTAACCAATTGGCAATAAAGCAAGCCATAAAACATAGCTGTGTGTGCTGTCAGTATTGTGAAAGACAAAAAAATTGAACTTTATTGACATGATTCAAAAGACAAAAGTGAGAAACTGAAATAGAAGAAACAAGAAAAAACATAATTCAAAACAGTGAGTCATTCACACTATGATGTAAAAGAGAATCACAGTATTTGTTTACGACTACGATAAACAGTACGAACACGTCAGATTACGCCGTTGACTTCATCATTTTTATTCATCTCAGAGAACTAAATCAGTAAAAGCATTCTGGTTAAAAATCATACCTGAGCGCGAGGTCAAATTTCACTGACCCTTGCAAAAAATGCCAATATTTTAGCTAAAAAACGTTTTTCGGACGTCTTTTAGCAAAAAATAGTAATTTTAAGTGAAAAAATTTTCGGAAATTTTAGTCGTAAAACCTATTTTTTGGGCAATTTGTAATAAGCTGGCTGAAGTCTGAAAAATCCGTTACACAGAAAGGCAGACAGCGAGAAGATGTAGATCTACTCTCAGGGCTAAGGATCAAGCTAGCCTAGTTTGGGTCTAACCTAATCCAGACGGTCCGCCTGTCGGGTACGTGAGTTCACTAGTGCCTCAGGGGAAATAGTTATCAAGGGGACAGTTACGATACCCAACTGACACCCACGGATCGGTATCAGGGGTTACCGCACAAGCAAAAAGAACCTTAAAGTCGGAACAACCGTCACACTCGAAAACGCAAGACCAAGGCTCCTTATGAGGGCTTCCTTTGGGCTCACTATCAACAGTCCAAGCTTCAATTTCAGCACGATGACACGGTTGAGAACAGTTGCAGCAGAATGTTACCTGCGAATGCTCAGGCCCAACTAGAGAACTACCCTCGTGAACAGGAAAAAGCATGATAAAACTGTACTGGTTGTGGCACTCAGGCCACCGATGAAATGGCAGATTAAGTTGCTTTTCTGGCTCACTAATGTCACTAAAGTCGCTAAGGTTTCCCTGTTCTTCACCGTAAATAAACTGAATTGGCTCCAGACTGATCTATTTCTCCAGATATCGACGACTCAGCGGTATCCTATCCAATCTAGTACCAACTACAACGACTTAAGTTCCGATCCAAATAAACTATTTACTATGTTCAAATTACCTTACAACTGCACGCACACAAGATCAAGTAAACTATAAATCTATTGCAAGACTGATACAATTAGAATCCGTTCACCGCCTACCAACGAAACCTAAAACTATGATCAGTCACGGGTCCCTACTCCGAAACCTAGCTGAAGAACTAAAGCTGAAACTGAAGAAAGTTTTGGTTAGATTAGTATTTTAGCCTAATGGTTGCCACACACTCATACTCGCAATCACTCACAAACAGTACTAGCTTTCTCAGACTGCGAATTGATTCGCAGTCACGCAATGATTTGGTGTTCGGGGTCGAGGGGGGAGGTTTCCTGTTTCCCTATAGGTATCTGAAATTTGTGCGCAAGTCCACCCATTCCCGGTCAATATAGAATTCCCGAATAGCTACCAGCAATACGCACTAGCGGAAAACTAGTAACTATTCTGCCTTCTTCTAAAGAAGACCACCTTTAACTTTAAAACTTTGAGCAAAACATAGAGAGAGAATTTGAATGAGTTTGGAAGAAACAGCGAAAGTGAAAGCAACAGCAGAATAGACAATTTTGGACAAACAGACAGTGTACATCTTTAAAACAGCAAGTTTGAAAGTTAACAGATTCGAATTAGGACCTTCTTTTCTTCGCTAGAATCTACTGAACATAAAAACCCACTCTCAGTGCCCAGATATGGCAGTCCTAGACTGATTTGTGTGTCCCTAAGTCAAAGTTAGGCTTTCAGAAAGGTTCTACATTGAGAGAATCTAAGCAAACTTATGGCTGAATTCCGAGTGATCCGGACAGAGCAGCACAGGCGATGAGGTCAGCGGTAGGGGTGAGAATCGAGGAGTGATCCGGAACGGCGTCACTCACACTGGCAGATCAGACAGAGAGCAAAGACCAAGACACAGGCTGATGTCTGCGAGAGAACTGGCGGCGAAGCAGAACCGATGATCCGGCGGATCCAAGAAGACAGCAGAGCAGAGCACAGAGAGAAGAGATCACGTCAAGGCCCGAAGGCGGCGCTTGTTCTAGAACTGAATCAAATGGGTTAAAACCTTGTCGGTTTTAACCCGAATTCAGCAGTATTAACTGGATTTCAGGGGATTTAGTAAAATTCCAAGTTTTGGAATCAGGATTTAGAAAACATCGATTGCTAGAACTTTCGGACAAAGCTAATTCGGGTGTAAAAGTTCTGGAATAATCAGAGAGTTGATTTGAAGTTACAGGCCTAAATTCAGAGTCACGAAATTGCTGTGGAAACCTGGAAGAAACAGTCAGAAAACTGGTCGGAGGTGAATTGTTGAATGATTTTAAAGTGAAATTTTGTAGAGGGGATTTCTGTCAGAAATCGCCCACCAATGACGTATCCTAGATTTCCTCCCCAGCAAATCTAGGGAAATCCAGCTAATATCTGCTGATATTAGCTTAGTTTCTTTCGATGATAGCCTGCTTTCATGATCGCGCTTTGTCATTGGTTGGTTTGAAATTGAGGACCCAGGCTCCTTCTTTTGAATTTGCACTTGAGCTGTTTGTCATCTTAGTTGCGTAACTTTTGGGGCCCAAAGGCCATTTCCCGAGTGGCCCAGAGTACCCTAAAACCCTGGGCCCATAAACTGTTGCTGCGTTTTTGTCTTCAAGCACCTTTGTCCTGAGCTTCGTTTCTAAAGACTTGGGCTTTATTTGCCAAACAGATGAGGAACTAACAGACAGGCCGAAGGAAAACAGAGAAAAGAGGAAGAGAAAATCGTAATAACGGATAGGGCCTAGGAGCCCAAGATGAAATAAGTTGTACCTAAGTAAAACCAGTTTTCTACGTAGTTTAAGCATATAGGCGTTTAAACATCAGCGACCCAGATAACCCCTATAAGCAACTTTACACCGAAATCGGCGACAAAAATCATTTTTGGTACCCTTTGGTCACCCTTGAAAAACATAAAAATATAAAATTTTAAAATTTTTGAAACTTTGCTGCAGATCGATCAGAAATGTGTTCAAATGCGTCCATACTAAATTTGAAGTTTTGCGAAAATTACGCTCGGGTGCGTCTTCCTTAGTATCGCCAATTCTGCTAAACACTCGTTTACTACAACAAACGTAGTAGATGGAAAACTCAATACAATTTTATTTTATCTAATTTGTCACTATCTAACAACAAGGAACTTCGAAATTTGATTACATAACTAGCACAATTACGCATAAAAAGAAGCCAACTGTCTGACGTCTGACATAAAAAGTCTGACCAGAAAATGTGTGTACAAAATCTGTAAGGCCCCCAGTGAATTCAATATAAGTCTAACCCCATAACCGCCTAGGCGCCCGCTTTCACCTGATATATGTTGTATTTCAAATTTTGAAAGTTGATTTTTTGAAAAATACCACTTTTTGATCAAAAATTTCGGCAAAACAGATTTAACAAAAGTGATCACAACTAAGATGATCAAAACATTCAAGCTGAGCTGAATCCAACGATATAAAGCTTTTGTTGCTACGACTTATATTGCGCCAGCAATGAATTTTTAAACAATATCCCTTATTTCAGCTGGTTTTGCTAGTTTACACTGCTTCAGTAAAATCATGGCGGCAACATCAAAGAGAGCCAAAACCCATCGGAAATAAGGGGGTAATGTTTAAAAATTCATTGCTGGAGCAATATAAGTCGTAGCAACAAAAGCTTTATATCGTTGGATTCAGCTCAGCTTGAATTTTATGATTATCTTAGTTGTACTCACTTTTGTTAAATCTGTTTTGCCGAAATTTTTGATCAAAAAGTGGTATTTTTCAAAAAATCAACTTTCAAAATTTGAAATACAACATATATCAGGTGAAAGCGGGCGCCTAGGCGGTCCTGAAAATCTAATCGAAAAAATTTTCCGTTGAGCGAGTCGCGAGTAATAACCAGTCAACGTTGCAAAAAGCGGCAAACATAAAAGGAGATGGAAAAATGAAATTTTGGAATAAAATGCTTATTTCTCAACCGATTTTTTTCGTTCTTGTGTCAATCGATGCGTCTTTGGACGGGCAAATTTTTCTGAAGGAATGAGCTAAATACCTTGAAAGTTCCGAAAAAATTCCCCGATAAACCGATATTTTAAAATTTTTGAAGTTTTAAAAAATTTTAAATTTTATAAAAATGTTCGTCTCGCTGCAAGGATTCCGAAAATATATGCTTTTATGGGGTTACGACGTATATTGAGTTCACTGGGTGCCTTACAGATTTTGTACACACATTTTCTGGTCAGACTTTAGTTTATTTACGAACATAATTAATAATGCTGTTATTAATGTAAACCAAAGGGGACATGATCAATATATGGAGTAATTCAGAATCTTTAAGACTCGTGGTTATTCTTGATTTCACATTTGTTTAGCGTCCATTGAAAAAGCAGATACTTGATATAAAAGCGAACCTTTAACATGCATCATTAAGTTTTCCAATATCATCGACTATGACGAAGATCGTCGAAGCGATGTTTTTCTCCATATCTAAGTTTTAAACGAAACATTGCTAACAGCTCACAGTTTTTGCCACCCTGCTATTTTGTTACTTCTAAATGAAGTCAAATACATGCAATTTGTTAACGTATTTGTTGATTTTGGGTAAAACATTTATTGATGGCTTCGATACCATAAAATGCTCAGGTAGACTTACATTGTCTTTCTTAAAAATATTGCTTGACACCCACAGACTAACTGACAATGCTGTTCAACATAAACTGACAAAGCTTCTCTATTCTAATTACTATATACTTGATTATTTATGCAGTCAACTGTTTCCACTGCTATTGCAGTTGCGTGCATATTTGTCGGTGAATGCACGCTACAGGAGCATATTTTGCTCCAGCGTATACAGTGTGCACAACGCAGATGAGTTGATTATAGTGCACGCTGGTAGAAAGATCCTCCGCTACTTTCTGGCACTGCTCATCAGTGTGTACAGCTGAGCTCCAATCTAAACAGTTCAGAGAAGCCTCGTAGCCGTGGCAGTTTCAGTGCCACTTGATGGTACTATAATAGTTATTGGAACTTATGTCGCTGCTGCAACACAGCAGAATCTAGTTTCATTTAGTTTGGCTGCAAGCTTTGCTTGTATTTTGCTTTGTTGTATTCGAACCTTACAACAAGACATTGCTTGCATTCAGGTATTTATGCGGTAATGCATAGGAAGTCTTTGGGCTTTAGATCACGCCCAGGATTATGTTAATGTTAATGTTAATGTCATCCTATGTTAACTTGCTCTGAACACGCAGTGCAACACTTTTCCTAATCGTTTTCAGATGGCATAGAGAGCTATCAGAAATCTAAGTCTGGTCTGGCTGGAGAAGGACAAAGTTGCCATGAATTTTGTAGACAATTCACCATGTATTGCGACTTAACTAGAATCAAAGCTGAGGACTTCGGCAGTTTGCAGCATTCGATGAAAGTCACTGTTGGCTGGGATCTTCCTAGACTTCGACTTCAACCGAATTTCACATTTGAGAGCGTTCCTGACGTAACGCCGCAGTCATATCATCCTCTCGTTGAAGTCTTCCATAACGACACTTCGAAAGCGTTTTTCTATGGTCCAACAACGCCAGTAAAAGAACGAAAAACTCTTTGCCTCTCTAAGCCACCAGTGGAGCGAGGAGTCCGCAGATACCGATTGTGCAGATGCCTTTGTAAGTGCTATTATTTTAACTTTATGCAGTCTAGAGTTAACAAATTCGTCTCATCTAGTATTGTATTTGGTCTCTTTTTGCAAAGTGAGTACAGAGATCTCGTTTTAGATAGCGGTCAATGGTTAAGGGGGGGTCACTTTGGTCAAAAATTGATAGCCACGGATTTCGCTCATTTTCACACATAATATGCCCCATATGTTCTCAAAAATAAGTTAGAATATTAGCGTTCGAAATCAAACTGTGACACAGTTATTCAGGTTCAAAGCCGGAAAACTTGAAAATCCCGGTGATGAGCCCTGCAAGGTCAGGTGAGGACCAAATGCGACCGAAAACAGGGTTGACCGATACACCAAATTAAAGCCGTTACTAAGGTAATATTTAAGTGCAGACGTGGCTCAAGGCCAGCTATCCAGGCGTTCATAATGCATGCTTGAGTGATGCACTGACCTAACCTTGCAGGACTGCCCAGTATAACTATAACTCATTGTATCTTGCACAGACAACATTTTAGACCCATAGTTCTATGAGAAAAGTTGCTCCTCGTTCCATTAGCTATCGATTGATACCCAATTTGTCTATATTTGGAAAAATTTTAAAATTGACATTTTTCACCTATAAAAATCAAAGGGGCCGCCACAGCAGTCATGTTCAATATTGACGCATTTGTTTGGCCACATTATGTGACAGACATGGATATATTAATTAATCTGTCAAGTTTGGTAATTTTTACCACATAATGAGTGAGAAATTATCAAAAGAATGTGAAAATTATGCAAAATGGCCATTTTTAGCAAAATTTGCTGTTCTTGTGGCAAGTTTTTTGAGCTTAGATGATAGAAACATGCGAGTACTTTCATAAGACGTGGTTTTATGCGTAGAGTGCAGCTATCTACTGGCCGTTTCTGTAGCTTTTGCCAATCGTTCATGACAAGCAAAAGAGTACCGGTGATCCTGTTTTTCATGGTCCAAAAATGGCCGATTTCCAAAATTCTGACTTTAAAAATTCGCCAAAAATCCAATACTCAACAGAATCGCTTCAGAGGAGATAGCTGCACTCTACAATATGTCCTTAATGGTTCTGAAAAGGTTTCAGAGCTCTGGCTCGTATACAGCGAAAAAATTTTCTGCCACAAACTTTTTAACCTAACTTTTTCATTTTCCTATGTTTAACACATGTCGGGGTTACCTTTGAAGGCCTGTACAGAACGATAGAAGCAATATTTCCCAAAACGCTCTTGTCTTGTTTCGCGGGCCCATGGGGACTACAAAATATGTGAAAATGAGCAAAATCGGAGATGGTCAAATAATCGGCAAAAAAGTGACCCCCCACCTTAAGTTCTAACGGTGAAATGGAAATTTCCATAATGAGCTTAATCTAAATTTGTATGTATATACCGTTTCTCTCTGACTACTTGGCTTATTAATATAGTTTATCCACCATTAAATACTTACAAAAATGCCGTTATCATTTGTCATCCTATGTGTAGACTACTTTGGATCATTCATCGAGGCACACTGGTGCAAGTATTAAATTGTAAGGATTCGCGAAAGAATGTTTTCTAACTGGGTTATACTTACTATTAAAATATTGTCTTGTTGTTGGAAATACATGGCGGGAATATTATACCTGGAATGGAAATGAGTGTAACCTGTGACTGTCAAATTTGGTATCCAGCGAGCTTATAGCGAAATAGCGACCGACCACGCCCACAAGTGAATTCATAGTGATCTAACCACTTAATCACCATCACTTAATGAAAGTTTGTATGAGCAGTTTTTTGTTAAATAAGTGAATAAACAAGACAGCTCCTCGTGAAGTTCAAGTCTTCACTTTTAATAACAAAGAGTGTAAGGCTTGCAAAAACTATTGTGATTATATATTGTTTGTAGCATGGATTTCAATTGTTTGGGCACCGATAATGCTAACAGCCCGGCAGACTTGGACGTCATGCTGTGGTAGCTCAGACTGCATGCTGCACTTACGTATCTCCACTACTTGGACTGGATCGATTAACTGGTACCATATTGCTGATGGCCGGAAACAATATTACCGTGAAACGTGTTCTAAAGGAGAAGGACTTTCATGGTAAAAACATTTACTTTTACTGAGTTTAAGGGGGGGGGGGTCGCTTTGGGTCAAAATCGATAGTCACGGATTTCGCTCATTTTCACACGCAATATAGGTACATATGTTCTCAAAAACAAGACAAAACATTAGAGTTTGAAATCAAACGGTGGCAGAGATATTCAGCTATAAAGTTGGAAAACTTGAAAATCACTGTGATTTGCCCTCCAAGGTCATGCTGAGACAGAACGGCAGCGAAATTTGGATCAACTAATATAGCAAATTAATTCTGTGGGTTGGCTAATATCTTAATACTAAAACGACTCCGGGATATCCATCCATTCGTTCACATTACATTTTTCAATTGTGAACTGACCCTTTTTCATCTAACTGTGCCCTGAAACTTTAACTTGCTCTAACTTTCAGATACTAAATTTCAGACACATAGTTCTATTAGAAAAGTTGTTCAGCTCATCAGTAGCTATCGAATGATACCCAATTTGTCTATATTTTGGAAATTTCAAAAATTGACTTTTGTGACCTGTAAGCGATCAAAGGAGCCGACACGACAGAAAAGTTCTACCTTGAAACATTTGCCTTTACCATAATGTCAGGCAGGCATTGAGAGTTTTATGTGCCAATTTTGGTGACTTTCCAGTGGGTAACGAGGGAGAAATTATTAAAAAACGTGAAAATTGTGAAAAATGATGATTTTTGGCAAAATTAGCACATTTTGTGGCAAGTTTTTTGAGAGCACTACAAACGGTAGAAATTTGCAACTACTGTCATAAGAATTCTGTGTATGCGTAGAGTGCAAATATCTATAAGCGATTTCTGTAGCTTTTGCCAATCGTGCAGAAGAGGCGAAAATGTTTTGCTGGTCCTGTTTTTCGTGGTACAAAAAGCACCAATTTTCCGAAATTTTGACTTTGAAAAATCGCCAAAAATCCGACACTCAACAGAATTGTTTCAGAAGGGTTATTTGCACTCTCTGATATGTGCTTAACATGTACAACAAGGTTGCAGCGCAGTATCTTGCATACAGCGAAAAATTTTTCTGCCACAAACTTTTTAACCTAACTTTTTCATTTTCCTATGTTTAACACATGTCGAGGTCACCTTTGAAGGGCTCTACAGCACGATAGAAGCAATATTACGCAAAACGCACCTGTCTGTTTTGGGGACCCATGGGGACTACAAAATATGTGAAAATGAGCAAAATCGGAGATGGTCGAAAAATCGGCCAAAAAGCGGCCCCCCCTTAATCAGTTTACGCATTTAGTTACATCAATCCGTTGCTAATTTGAATCCTCAAACATTAACATACAAAAATTACAGATTATAGCTACTAGAACGTTGTATCACGAAAACTGACATCTCCTGTATCTCGTAACGTGCACGCTGTGTATATGCTTACCAGTGCTACCAAACGATCGACCACTATCTCCTCATTGACATCTAATTAGAGGCGAAACTGTGTTCCACATTTTAGGAAACAGATTTTCCGAAGTTGTAATTTAAACTTCTCCACTTTAATTACACAGCATAGTTATGCTTATTTTAGTTACGACTTCTCAGATGTACCACTACTTGGCATTAATCGACAAACTGACCTCAATTTTCAAGCCTGTCCTGACGGAGTAAGATATTGCAGCTGGCAGCCTTTGAAAGTCCATCCAAACGATACCATCAAGATTGTTGCTCATGATTGGTTACAAAATTATATAGATATGACAACAAACACAAGCAACAATGCACCATTGTTTGCCTCTGAGCACAAGATAGAGGTGGTGGAGTACTTCGATCCAAATAATCCGAGTAAGGCAGTTAATACTATAACTTATTGTGGTGCCAGCTAGTATAGTGGCACTTCGTTTTACTTTAATGAGATATACGCCGATTATTCGAAATACACCACACAAGCATACACTTTGGGTGGAGTTCACACTCTCCCCGGAGGTCCCCCAACTCCCCCCCATGAATCTGGATTTCTGAAATAGCATAAATACGGAAAAATGGTGTTCCTAATTCGGCCGTCCGTTCAGTCCCCCAAGTTTCCCTCCTCCACATGTCTGCAAACAATTGCAAAAGCTCAGCAAAATGTGACTGACTGAGCTCAGAGGCACTTCCGCAAGCATTTTAATTGCTTACATTTAATTTGTTTATGCAGGACGCAAAACAAAAATTACCAAAATTCCATATTTCATAAACACGGACAAAGTGAAACCTAAAGCAACTGAGGTCGCCGCAAAAAACATTATGAAAGCAAATTCAGAACAAGAAAATAGCTTCGATTGGTTATGTTGTGTTTAGAGAGATTACGGATCACTAATAGTTGGCATGGCTGCCCCATAACGTTTGAAATGGACTATTTTTGTGGATTAAAGGAACCGCCTTGATGACTTCAGGAATCTGAATGAGAAGCCATGTCTAATCATATATACGAAAGCAAATAACTTAAATAATTCAACCATATATTTTGAAATGTTAAGTGCACAATTGCTAATTCAAGAAAATTCTCCAGAACTGTATAGATCTACTCATTAATTCATTGATTAGTCGCAGCAAGAGTATACAATACAATAATACAATAAGAGTTTGACAGCAGTCATAGGTATGTATTATAAGCATGACATATCCTCTGCACGCTAACGGCAACCCCCCGAAAATTGAACACCAGTGGCACCCCCCCGCAAATTGGTATAAACCCAGTCAAAACGGGAGTACGCTCACTCGCTCTATGCTTGTATGCTAAAGCTCGACAACACAAGCAGTACGCGCGCGAGTTTTGTGTCTGTGTTAGCGCACAAATTTCTTTGAAGTGATTGGTCCAATTTGCGGGGGGGTTAGCCGTTAGCGTGCAAAGGTTGTGTCACGCTTATAATACATAGAGTATGAGAGTATGACCGCTGTCATATTCTTATGTATGTACTCTTGGTCGCAGTAACTATTATGTGGGTTTGTCTCTAGTTGCTTCTTTGCAACCTGAGCCGAGTGGCAAAGATTGTCCTAAGCCTCGGACAGTTCCTAAGTTCAGTTGTTCAGTTTAGGTGCTCCTCTTAGAGAATCGGGTTTCAAAAGATTCTGCTACGGTAGTGCTATCCAACACTCCTGACTTTGCTCCTAAGCTGCTTAAGTTCAGGAGCAGCGCCAGCTAAACTTAGGAAAAATCTTTTGAAACGGGATTGGGAGTTCTCCTAACCTGCTCCTGCTCTCAGACAGCCTCTTAAGGTGGTGGTGTCCTTGTGTGCAGTGCTTTTGTTGTGATTTTCTAAACGCTATAACTGTTGCAATTTTGAGAGTTATAAAAAGCTTTATACATTCTTTTAAAGCTTATTATCCGGACGTTTACAGAGATTACGAAACTAGCAAAATTAGCAAAAAAATCAGTAAAAGTTTTTTGACATAACTAAATATAGACCAAATGTTTTTGAACATCGGTTTCTCAAAACTGTGGAATCGAAAAAAGTTCTTTTTGTGCCATGATATAAAGGACATATGGGACGAGGGACCTTTTGAGTTGGTTCAGCAGGTCTTAGTGAGCGAGAAAATCAGAAAATGCACGGTAACTCGAAATTTCCCAACGCCGCATTGTGTTTTCTTGCCACTCAAACCAAAAAAAATGTGCCTCCGCAGAAGTGAGAAATTGCACTCTGCCAAAACTCTTCGGAATCCGTCGAGTAGGTTTTGAAAAATCGATGTTTAAAACAAAATAACAGCAGTTTTGCCAAAATGGTTTTTCAGCCAAATCTTTAGCTTGAGGCAACGAACTTCAGCTAATAGCCATTGATAAACGTGCAGTTAGACGGTGCATCGACTGAGTATAAATGGACCAAACTTGTTCCTCGAAGATGACCATTTTTTGACCTTCAAAATGGACATTTTTGCTTATACTGACTTAATCAGTGAAGATAGCTCAAAGGTTGTAAAAGCAAAAATGTTCATTTTCAGCCCTCTTTCCAGCTCACAACGAATCCGGTGTCTGGTCCACCTACTGGGAGCCTAAGGCCAAAACCCAAAACTTTCTTATCTTTTCTCCTAAAAATACGGGACTAGTTCTAGAATGTTAAAGGGCGCGAAAGTAGGTAATTTCGTAAGTTTTAGCTTTTTTGTAAAGGATTAAAGCCGTATGAGTAAAAAATACCCGAAAGGAAAGCAGCACCAAGATGAATATAGGCCAAAAATATTTGAAGAATTTTGACCTTCTCAAACCGAAGAATCGGCCAAAGGTTCTTTTTGTGCCATGATATGAAGGACATGTGAACAAAGGGTCGCATTTTTGGATTTGACTCAGTAGGTCTTACACCTATTCGCTTAGTTTAAAGAAAAGAAAGAAAAAAGAAAGAAAAAAGAAAGAAATTAAAGAAAGAAAGAAAACAAAACGAAAGAAAAGAAAGAAAACGGAAGAAAATGAAAGAAAGGTTTGCCACAAAGAATTTTACTAATACTTTCAAACATTGACATCAATTATACAGCTGTCATTTCGATTGCATCAACCTTTGACATGCAGCGTTTTGACGCACAGCAGGCAACCTGCTTTGTTTCTTCTTTGAGCAGACCCTCATTTTGACAACTTAGCAACAAGATAAGGCGCATATTTCAATGCTTCAAAGTTCACAAGGCACACGATAGACCTTTGTGTGTAAGTTTTTGCTTCTTTGTGTCAATCATTTTTAGAAAGAATCACCAAGAACTGATAGAAAAAAGAAAGAAATGAAAAGAAAGAAAATAAAAGAAAAAGAAAGAAAGAAAAGAAAGAAAGAAAGAAATTTTATTCTAAAATATACGAATAGCTGTAACGGTCGAGAAAATCGACCAAATGCACGGTTACACGAAATTTGAGTTTTCTTGCTACTCGGAGCGTTTTAGCACAAACCAAGAAAACCGACCCTCCACAATAGTCCGAATTTTTATCCAGCCAAAAATCAGGCAAAGCCATTGGGTGGTTTTTGAGAGATCGATAAAAATAGATAGACAAAATAATAGCAGTTTGGCCAAAATGGTTTTTCGGCCAAATCGCTAGCTTAAAGCAATAAAGACTGATAACTTATTGCGCTGCACTCGTAAAATGTGCTATTAGATTACTAGATAGATTAGATCTTTTTCAAGACATGTTTATTGCCCGTGAAAAACATGTGGTGTAGTGGATTGTACGAACTGAATCAATGGTAACATTGTATCTGTGGTTTCAAGTATTTAAGGAAAAACTAGTTTTTGTGGCTCAGAAGGCACTCGACATCGATTAGTCACTGACTAGTCATGTCCAGTTCTAGAAATTGTAGGTTTATGTAAATTAACTCTTAAGCATCCCACTGCAACGCACATGAATCTAATTAAAGAAATTAATTTTCACTCCAGCATCTGTGACCCCAAAAATTCGGGCCCACAACTTCAGGACCAACGCTCCGATCGCCCTTAAGGCTGGGCTACACAGGCCACAGTTGCATCAAGACAGCAGGAGTTCGTATGTTTGTAAGTCTTACAAGGAACAGCAGTTTTCAATCTATTATCGTTAAACAATAAGTCACACAAACAAAGCTGAAGTAAGTTTGTTGATTACAACAATTGCCGGCTTGGTGGTGTCAACAGTTCCTTTATATTCTACTAATTCAATGCTGTTGTGTTTTGTATGTTATGTAAAATTTAAAAACTCATTTCACGCATGTGCATTTATAGTTTGGGCTGTGAAAACACGAACTGATTCTGCTCCATTTGAGTTCCTTACTGTCAAATTTTTAATACATTAAGTTAATGAAATCTACAAACATTAAACTGAAGGAATGATCATTCCATATCTATTTAGCATTTCATACTTAGAAGCCTTTGGCACTTTAATTTCTCACGAACCAAACGAAACCCAAATGCATCTCCATCTGTGTTTATTTAGTAGAGCTGAAATAGAATGGCTTGGTCAGCACTTTGATCATTTTTGTTTGAGCTTGCTTCCAAACAATTTGTTCAAAGCTTTTCATAGAATTTTATTTTATATGAGCTTCCCAGACACAGACTGTTTACAGAACTGTTTTTAACCTGACCATTAGTTGAACTTGTCCCTTTTGAACGGGCGAATGGAAATTGTTGTTTGCTGTTCTTGATTAATGCAGTAACCTAAATTTCCTCCTACCAGAATATTTATTTGGTATACACAGTTCGCTTAACTCGTGTGTATTCGCTTAGACGCAATCTGGGACTTGATGATAGATAAAAGTCCAGCTCGGCAATTGTTTTCCACAAAACGAATTGCTACTTTTACATTTGGATCGAGGGAAACATTTTAACAATCAAACTTTCGTTTTAGCAGCCACATCACTTCCGAATAAAAATGAATAATTCAATATATCGCTATACATTTGATGCATACGAGTTGTCATTTCTTGTTTGGACAAATCTAATATCTGTCTGTGGCCTTGTTGCCTATGGTATTATTTTTACTGTTATGTACTTGCACAAGAATAACTTTAGACACATGTTTTACAAGCTGATGGTAACATTGGGCATTTGTGAAATTACATTGTTGTTGTTGCATTTGGTTTTTCTTACACCAAGCGCAATCCTTGGGATCGAGCGCGTTCCTTATCAGTATCAAAGGGTTTGTGGTTTTCTCACTGGTGTTGCATCACAGAGTATCTTCTGTCTGATTCCTACGTTGTCGGCTAACCGTTTAGTTGCAACAGTTGCCTGGAAAGCTTTCCGTGTTTACGCAACAAATGCTGTCGCCTATTCGCTTGCATTCGGATGTATTGCCATTGCCATATTATTAATGACCGCACTTGAGTTATCTGGCTGTTTTATTGTTCTGACACATTCTTATATTTATCGGGTTGTATGTAGCAAGATCACATGGTCTTCTAATGTGATATCACGTATTGGTTTAATTGGCTTGTTTTCAGCATCTCTATGTGTGCCAATGCAGGTGATTATATTCAGGAAAGTCAAGTCAGTTGCTATCAGAAACCACGGTGGCAGAAAAGAAAGGTCATTAGCCTTACAGTTTGCATTATTTAGTTCAATCTACTGCACTTATGCCATTTTCTATACACTAGCTGATATTCTGAAAAATCGCACAATCATTGACCATAAACTGGCAGACTCATTTACCAGAACTATGGGACTGGCAACGTCACTCTGCAATCCTGTTGTATGCCTTTGCTTTAATTCAGATATCCGGAATAACTTGCCGTGCAATAGGGGCAGTTAATAACAGAATGGAGGAAACTGTAGTCATATGATACCAATAATATGTTCAGTTTATTTTATTTTTTCATATAAGTTAATTCATAGGAACTAAATCAGCCAGTCACTCCGATTGAGAATTGATTGTCTGTACATCTGTTGAAAAATGTGGATATTATCCAAAGTAAAATTCTTATCTGGTTATGCATAGCAAATGTTTACAACTACCTCCTTCCTAATCCAAATTATTTCTGAAAATGCTGTGTTTGACGCATTTACAGTCAAAACGAGTAGGGTAGTTTAACCCACTTAAGGACATGAATTGACGGTCCCGTATATATACAAGAAGCGAAAGTGGTTAAAAACATTATTGGTCATTCTGCCGTTATTCTTGCTATGTTCAATAGAAACACCAGATAGTTAATACACATGAACGTTTAGCGAAAGTTGCTCTGTTTGCATCATTGAGTTCCCATCATATCATATCATCGACTGTGACGAAGTTTTCTCTTATACATCTGACTTTTAACACAACGTTGACTTCAGACCATGGTTATAGCTACTTGTTTTGTTATGTTTAAATGAACCCAAGCACATGCAATTGGCTAGCTCATTTATTGAGTTTGATTAAAACAATATTAGTCGAGGTGTTAGAAGACCTAAAATGTCCAGGTAAGGTAATAAGCATATTTGTAAAGATATTGCATGATCAGTAAAGGAGACCTGACAAACTTTCTACGTTCCGGTAGCTTTATAATTAATAGTACAACAAAATTTCAATAGTCGGTTTGTGCGTGTGTGTAAAGGAACGATGAGCCAATGTTGATGATTCAATATCCAACGAGGCATTACATATGGTGCTGGTGTTGCTAACCCCACAGGCATATGTAGAGAATTTATCGTGGTACCATTAATATAGTGGACGATGTCTAAGGCACCGTGCAATCAAAAGCATGGCTAAGTATATTAAAAACTTTCTTGCCTTAAGTGATAAATAGATGTCAAACATCATCTTTTAAATGCATTATTTAAATCAAACCTATTTTTGTTACCGAATTGAGTTCGGTAAACACATCGACGAACCTCCCGATGAAGTTAATCATGATTTTCCGCATTCTAG
Organism: Trissonchulus latispiculum; assembly: GCA_030248195.1. Taxonomy (NCBI): domain Eukaryota; kingdom Metazoa; phylum Nematoda; class Enoplea; order Enoplida; family Ironidae; genus Trissonchulus; species Trissonchulus latispiculum. The sequence continues at coordinate 36,219 of JASAND010028842.1, forward strand.
TACGGTATTTAAAACGTTTTCTTCTATTTAAAGGATTAACTTAGTGACTCCTAAATTAATGACTCTTAAACTTAATGACCATTAAACATCAGGTCTACATAAGCCGTACATATCAATTTTCATATCTAAGCCTATACAACTACAAATCATATAAAGTAATCACACAGTTTGAAGTAATTTTACTTTGAACAAGTAGGCCCCAAAAGGGGGCAATATTCCTTTGTAGACCTTTTATTATTCAGTTAGAAAGCTCTCTTTGTTCCAATTTAACATAAACATTAGAAGTTTCTGGTGTCTTATTATTTTCGTTTCCATCATTTCGGCTTCGTACTACAATTATCCTACGAAATAGCCTACCGAGTTTGTAACCTGTAACGTAACGTAATTTGTAACCTGTAACCTGTAACGCAGCACAGACTTCCATTCCCTCAGTATAAAATTAACACAAAAGATCACAAAGTACTGAAAACATCACTTGGTTTAAAATAGCTACCTAGTTTAGCAGTAAATCGTTAAGAACCAAATACATGTAAAATTAGACAAACAAGTTATTTCTTTTCGGTACTAAATTTTGAAAAGTTGTCATTATTGTACGTTGTCATTATTGTAAGTTGTCATTTTTGTCTTGCCTATTCAGCATAAAGATCAGAAATCAATGAGAACGACTTCGTATAAAATTCCTGCCAAACCGAACTTTTGAAGTCCAGCGCAAGCCTAGTAATTACCTAATGCACCCTCGTGTTGCTCCCAAGCAACACTGGTGCTCAAAAATATGCAATCGTGTGGATTGCTGACAATCGAAGACTGCGAGGAGGCTGTCAATTCTGCTGTTTAAATAGTTTCTAAGCCTAATTTGCATAATCGGAACACAAAAAAATCAGACCTAAGCTAGCCCTGTGCTGAAGATAGGGCTTCTAAATAGAGAAATGACTCATAACACACTAGACATACTAAATTCCGTTTTATACATTCCTGCTCCAGCAGGAATAAAAATAAATCTTCTTAGCGTAGCAATCTTCTTTCTAGTCTTAACTGATATCCTGCAATTTCTTTGTCTTTGGCATAACGTGTAACGTTTGCACACAGAATTAGTCACCATTTGTTTTCAACAGCTACATAGTGACCGAAGGATCGCCATTTCACGCTTTGGAACATTGCTTAAGAATATTAGACTTTAAAGATTTAGAATTGATTTCTCTGCTCAGTCAGGTCTCTGTTCGCTGTATCACAGTGATTTCACATGCATTTTTTAATTTCGCCTTCATGTGGTTAACAGAAACAACTCGTAAACGCAACACAAGCTTTGGACACATATATCAGTTTCTGAAAATAGTGTATACGCGATGACTGCCGCCTAATAGAAAGCTTGTGAAATTCATGTACACCTTGTCCTTTACGTTACAGTTTACTATCCCATCACAAAATAGTTCCAATTAGCTCGATTTACCTGAGTAATGTTAATATGGTTTCCATTCATCTTACGGCTCGGAATCTATGACTTGTCTTTATCACTTAGCATGTCCTATAACTTAACATCAACTATTTACATGAGATTATAGATGGTCATAAGAAGTGTTGTCATCCGGGCCTGCTTCAGGTTTTCTTTGGGGCTGTTTCCGGGCCATAGAAAAATTTGATATAAATGGATATATTTTTAGATTTTAGATTTAGATCAAATGTTTACTGCAATTTCTTGAAATGGAAGCTTTTTACACACTTCAATTGATTTGGAAAATATGAATGTATCCAGTATTAACTTTGTATAACATATGTAAAGTATTGACCAAACAATAGCATCATTGTTGTTTGGGCGCCTTTACTGCGCTAGGGCGCATCGGTCGATGCCGTTTTCAAATGACCTAAATCGTTTTTATTCAAATGCTCCTATGATATGTGAAATTGATGAATGGCACATTGATTTATTATACCTATTCGCTTATTGAGATGATGTTTAAGATTCAAGACACAATCAGAATAGGCTTATAGTTACAGTTTACATTAAAAATCATTGCAATTTTTGCGAAATGTATTAAGATTTGCATTTATTACCTATCGGTGATGTCTATTATTACCAGAAAACTAGATCAAAAATACTGCTTTACTAATTCTGGATATTCTGGCCGGTATCGAGCCCGAAATCCTTGCCGTCCTCGGGCTTGTTTCGGATGACTAGAATGTTTTGGCCTGGCCCGGATTTTTTGTTAACGTGACAATAGAAGTCAGAAGCAGTTATTAAATGAAAAGATGGGAAGTTTGAATTTAAATGGGTAATTAGCGTTACCGTTACCGTTTTGTCAAAGAACAGTTACAAGCTCTGAACCAGAAGCATCGTCTTTAGAGATAATGGGTGAGGCTTAAAACGAAAGCAACCATGAATTCGTTCCATATTTCGAAAATACAAAAAAGTCTTACATTTTGAACAATTTTTTCAGTTAGTAGCTGGCTTGAAAATTGCCAAAAGCTATTACTATTTGCGAATGACTGGAATTTATTTTGAACTTTTTGTGTTTTTATTATATAAGATTATATTAGATGTATGTATCTATTGCTTTAGCACAAAACCTTGCTTAAAAGTGTGTGCACTGGGCACCAGATGGTCAAAGTTGTGACGAAACCTTCAGACAACAGCATAATGGGCATGTCACACTGTATTTCACCACAAGTGCAGAAGGTTTCTGAGAAAGTTGGAGATTTGTCCAGACATATGTCGAGTCATTTTTGCATATTTCGAAACATTTCGAAAATATTTCGAGACAATTCGGAAATATTTCGAGACAAATCAAAAATCTTTCGAGACATTTCAAAAATATTTCGAGACAGTTGGACAATATGTCGAGACATTTTTGAAATATTTCGAGACATCATAAAACTATTTCTAGACAAGTTTGTTTCGAAAGTTCGCAAATGTACCTAAAATTGGGAAATGTCTAGAAAGTTGTCTAGAAAATTGAGTAATGTACCCAAAGTTAAGAAATGTCTCGAAATATGTCTGGAAAACTGGAAATGTCTGGAAAGTTTGCAAATGTCTAGAAAGATAAGTTTTGCCTCTTTGTCTCTCTAAAACTTTTTGGAAGGAATAAACGTGCCCGTTTTAGGTTTTTCTTTTCAATGATCGATTTTAGAGCTTTTAGTGTTTCTATGTGTAAAACATAGCAAAAATGCCAATTTTTGGCCCCTCTGAAAAAATATCTCCTCTTTCCCGGAAATGCCTTCCCCCTCCCCAGGGACTGTGGCATCCGGGACCATCCCGACAGAGCTGTTAGTTAGGGGGCGGGGGTTGGGGCAGTGGCGGCGCCAGGAGGAGACCACGGTCCCCTTTGCGGTTTGGGCCCCTTCCTTTGGGGTGGGACATAGATGTGTTGGGGGGGGGGGTGGGGGGACCCCCCTCCAAAATAACAAATTTTGGCGACCCCCACTCCAGATATTCAGATTTTTGCTACCCCCCAGATGTTTGGCCAAAAAGTGGCCAAAAATGGCATAAAATCGAAAATTTTATGGGGGTCCCCCACCCTAATAATAATTACTGTAAGTTACCTTTTACCATGGACAAGATTGTACGCTGAGTTTCCTGCTAAACCAAACTTGTTCTGTATGGATAATATTCTGTATGTACTGTATTGACACTATTCTGTCTGTCTTTTTAGTGCGCATCCCAGAGTGGGCCCGTTTGGAACGACGTGAAGGGATGCTTTGTTGCAAGTCCTGCTCGACCTGCTTTGACCCGCATGCAAAATACAACATCGCCACTTGTCTAACCTGCCGTGATGAAGAAACATCAAATGGTGTCCAATGGCGTGGGCGCGCCATGAGGTACCACATAGCCTGCTTGGATGAATCCATCTTGACAAAGGCTGCTGTTTGAAGACGCGTTGTCCGCTTTTTTGTCCTGTCTACGCCCCAGAGAAGAGGCGACGCTGACTGAACTTATTATGTTAAAACATGTTAGCTTGTTAAATTCATTGTTAGTAAAGCTCTACTGTCTGGTCCATCTTAGGTAGATAGGAACATTTTAAATACGTCAACAAATGTTTAATCTGTACATGTTAATAAGGGCCATCACATTGACGTCCTGTGACATTGATATGCAGAGTTATAGTTTCTTGATACAGGATTCCTGGCAGTTCGATTTGTAAAGCATTGGATGTCTGTTTGTCGCTGAATGACATGACTGTAAGCAAAATATAATAATATATATGTTTAAAGTAGACATACACGATTCGAAAAGGTTTCGTATATCCATCTGACGAAGTGCCTCGGCAGTTAGTTTGCTGTGTCACCACAGTTAGCAAAGTTTGCAATGTCTCGAAAGTTTTGAATGTCTCGAAAGTTTTGAATGTCTGGAAGTTGTCTCGAAAGTTTAAGAAGCTTGTCTCGAAAGTTTCACCAGCTTTCTAGACATTTTGACAAAATGTCTAGAAAGTTTGTCAAAATGTCTAGAAAGTTTGTTAAGATGTCTAGAAAGTTTTTCAAAATGTCTGGAAAGCTGCTTGAACTTTCGAGACATATTTCGAGACAAATTTCCAACAATTCGATAGGAACATTTTCTCAACTTTCTCAGTTACCTTCTGCACTTGTGGTGAGATACAGTGTGACGTGCCCATAAAATTGTAAATAATTAAATTCAATCAGTTCTAATTTCACTGCAATAGGTTATTTTAGAAATCCCGCTGAGTGATCAGGATTGGACAGTGCCACTGTGTTACTAACTGTCTCATGTATCTGGATGTTTGCCAAACCTTGACGGATTGAAGGTGCTGATTTCCTTTCGGGTATAATTTACTCATATGGCTTTAGTCCTCTACATAAATAGCTAAAACTATAGCTAAATGTATTTCCGTGCTCTTGAACATTCTGGGACCAGTCACGGATTTTTAATCCAAAAGATAAGAAAGTTTTGGTTTTTGGCCTTAGCCTTCTAGTAGGTAGACCACACACCGGATTGGTTGTTATGGCTGGAAAGAGGACACAACAATGAACATTTTTGCTTTTCCAATCTTTGAGCTATCTCCAGTTGTGAAGTCAGTATAAGCAAAAAACCATTTTGAGGGTCAAAAAATGGCCAATGTGGAAATCAGTTTTTTCAAAATTACTGCCAAACCTTACGAACAATTTTCGTCAATTTATACTCAATCGATACAGCGCCCAAATGCCCATTTTATGAACCCCTAATGGCCTGACTTTATTGCTTTCAGCTAGAGATTTGGCCGGAAAACCATTTTGCAAAACTGCGTTTATTTTGTTTGTTTTTGTTGTGTTTGTTTTTGGTAATTTTGCAACTTTCGTAAGCTCATGAGAATGTCTTGACCATAAGCTTCAAAACTATGTATAAAGCTCTTTCCAACTCCCAAAAGTTATAGCGTTTTAAAAAATCACCACAAAAGCACTGCACAAAAAGAAGCCACCACCTTAAGAATATAATACAACAAAGTTGTAAAAACACTATCACACGTCGGAAGGAGCAAGACTATTAAGGGCGAACAAAAACTAAAGGCTTTTGAATAAACTCACCACTCCCACAGCCACGATAAGTTGATCAGAGTACAGGAGCAAGCGATTTACTGTTATCTCAATTCAAATGGAGCTACTTTAGGTATAGTGAATGATGGGATATATGAAACAAACAGCAGAGATACTGAGACATGTCGAGAATCCATCAATCCTTTGCATTTTAGTAGTGGCATAGATAAAGAAGGCCCCATCTTTGCACGTTATAAGTTCCCGATTCTGACTTTTCAATGTTTCCAATACATTCGGCTTTTTTTATTGTTTTGAGTTTTTTAAAAACAGTACGGTACATGCAGACAGAGTTAGCACGGTTGAATGTGCCTCGATCGTTCTATATTCAAGAAACTACAGTAGGTGGTACAATTCGATTAAGTCTAGGCGAAAACTAGAATTGTGCAACATAGCAACTTTCCAAAATATTTGGTAATCTGCCTCAGCCTAACAATCAGGATGTGTTACGGACTATGAGCTAGCGCTAATAGGACACTAGCCCGTCCGGACAATCCACTAGCTATATCATTGTCCAGACTATGAGCTAGTCACAGCAGGACATTGTACTGCATGGAATTCCGTATGATAATTAAGCCTGTGTGCAAATGCTACGTATGACTTACAGTCGTTCATCTTAGCAGTCGAACAAGGTCAAAAGGTCAAACTTCAAGAAATGACTAAATTAGTTGTCATTCATGGATCCATTGGCAGAAAAAGGTTCTCGCTACTGATAAAGTGCTCGAAAAAATGGAATTCAGTTAGTTTTTCATATGTCTAATTTGAGGAAACTCGCTATAATGATGCACTCAAAATATTTTGTTGGACGCACTAATAAATAAATATAGAATGAGAATCCAATCCAATCCGCTCTAATCCAATAAATGAGAATAGATAATGTTACAATCGTGCATGAATGAATGGATGGGCAACGGAACTTGTCACGGAACTATCGAGGATTAGCTGATGAGGGTTATGGACTGAATTCCGTGACAGAAATTAGTAAAATTTTGATATAATTACTTTTAGAAAGTAAGTTTGTTTACATAACTCTTTGTCCATCCCCTTCATGTCATTCAATAGGGGCAATAACATCTTTTCTTTTGTTTCGACTTGATGTAGCCGGAATGCTCATATTATGGACATCCAATTCCAAAGAGAGGTTACATTTCCGCAACCGCTTACTAAAAATGTATGCTTCGCGTCTGAAAGTTGCATTAAACATTAAGTAAAAAATAGCGTTAATTCCAAGATTTAAATTAAACAAAGCTATAGTAGAATAAAACAAGACCCCATCAACGGCTACTTGGCTCGATCGTAGCATCTGATCTACTATGGGAGCTGGTGTGGCAAAAATGACTAGCCCCACAAAACAGAAGAACATCATTTTGGAACCTCTAGCACGCTTCCTGAGTTCTGGTTTAGTGGCTTGGGACGTTGTTGCTTTTAGTTTTAGAAAAATGCAGCCATAGCAAATTAGCATGATCAAGCAAGGAATATATATGAAGATCGTATGTACACATATCTTCCACTCAATTTGGTTGATGTCAATGAGGCAGAAAGCAGACTCGGGTATTGCAACAAATTCTCCCCAAAATTTTAATCCTGGCAGTATCACTATTATTATAAGCGAAGGTAACCAAACGCAGAAGCTCCAAATAAAGTAGGACATTCGAATAGTGAAGGTCCTTGCATACAATACAGGGAACAACACTGCTGTAAACCGATTTATCGCAATCAGAGACTGCCCTTGTAACTGAAGTACCACTGCTGAAATACCAAACCGATCCAATCCATTGGCACATTAAATTCATTGCTCGTATTTCCTCTTTAGTTCTATATTCTACAGAACCAAAGACTATGCTAAAGACCCCTTGTAAAGCAAAATGTTCGCTGCACAAGGAATCCGTTGCTGACAACAAACACACAAGGTTATAGGTTACTTGCTGCCACAACTCGTTTGACGTCATAATAAGTATTGCTATAAGGACATTGGTAATAGATATTCCCGAGCCGGTACCAAGCAGCATTAGTCCTCCCCAGAATGCGGTTGTGGTGTTTGTAGTCTGCAAAAGTTTGTCTACATCTGTTTGTAATTGGCAAAATTAGTCGATGGCTGAAAAGAAAGGAACGGAAATGCAAGAATAATTCGGACGGTTCTCGAAGTAGAGTACGCATTTACTGCCATAGTGACCTTTAGACGAACTCCTTCTCAAAGGGTAAGGAGCTGCCTGCAAACGCGTTAACAAAATATTAAGAAAATCAGGTTCATAATCGCAATTCCACTGTCTAAGCTGGCCCAATGTTCAAACTGTTCACAGAAGCTCTTATGCGCACTATCATAAGGACGAGACTTTCGCTTATCCGTTCCACAGAGAACGTTAACGCTTCTCTGTGGAAAGATTAGTAAGACAAATTAAATCATACAACTCACTTTTCTTTTCCCGGTTACTCGCGTGCGTATATATAGCTGAGAGCACGCGGCCGCTGTAGGTATTGTGACGTATTTGTGCGTATAACAAATTTATATTGTATGATGTTATAAATTATTGTGGGTATTGGGCGTGTCGACATGGACTACTGCTACCCACGATTTCATTTCGGAGTGAAGCTAGAATAAAAAACAAATCCAAAATTTAAAGTACACATCAATGCAGCTTATCCTCACGTTTAGAAAGCGTCACACGTATTGTGTATATCTAGCATACTATCACACATGTGCTTGGGAGAGGGTTCATCCCCCAGGCATGAGCTCACCCCCCCCCCAGAATCCGGCTTTTTCCGGTTTTTTGGGCAAAAACCTGAAAAATCCGTTTCTCCGGAGGTTCACCCCAATTTTCCTCTCGCACATGTCTGCCAACTACATATTCTATTCTTATCGTAATATTGTAAGTGACATTTGAAGCTAAAGATATTTAAGCGTGTCAAAAGTAGTATTGTGGATACGGTAACATTTACACGTAGGAGTTCTTTCAAATTTACAAAAATTTTACACGTTCCTTTTTGAGATTTTTGAGTTTTTGTCCTTAAACTTTTCCTTTCCGGGAATAATAATTATTTTGCTGTAAAGGTCAAGTCAAAAGATTTTCTTGAATTATTCTTGAAATCTAAACAGATTTTAACAACGTTCCTGAGGTTTTATATTCCAGTGCGTATTAAACTTCTCGCTCAATGAACCAGAGTTCTTAGGTTCAATCCACAGTTAAAACCTCATCTAATTTTTGGATTTAGTTTGTTGTTACGTAATTTAACTTTAAAGCGTGGTTTAAATGACAATTTCATGAGACCACCTCAAAATTCAATTGATTATGGTTTAGTACTGAAACTTTGGCTTAGGCTTATACTTAGAACTAGCTATATGCTTAGACTTAGGCAAGCTCTAAGGCAAATACAAAAGCCAACCTAACCATGAAGCTTTAGTTTATACAAAAGGAAACCCCAAGTCTAAGACTAAGTCTAAGCCAAAGCCAACAAGTAGAATCGCAATGATAAAAACCGAGCCTCGACAATATGTAAGGTATGGCTGAGGCTTAGGTTTAAGATCGTTCGATTTCTGGATCAATTCTGGCTATTTTGTGCGTTGAAGACGCTGAAATTTATTGAAATTTAATGCAATATAATGGTTTAGCCTCGAAAACATCTTAGGACGTGAAAATCTGCCGTTGTCGTGAAATTAGCTTTAGTCAATCGCATAGCCATTCGTATAATAACACAAAACCAACAACTTTGATTTCAAAATTATTTTTTGCTTTCTTGCGGACAGGAGGTAACAACAAAAATTAGTTTTCTGGCAATCCCGATATAGCCCTCATTTGTACACTACTGTAGTATGTTTCGTGACAAACACAAAATTAATTTGATTTTATCTTGGGTTGGTTTGGTTTTGGGTTTGGTAGTTGAATTTAAATTCGTGATTAATTTCAACATTGTTCCTAGTAATGCACATAGACGTAGCCAATTGTGACGTCATCATAGGTTAACGCGGGGGTCTGCGGAGGGGGTCCAAGCCCTCTCCAATCCGGGCAAGATAGAAGGTAGAAGCCCTACCGAAGTTGGGGAGGGAGCAAGCACATGGTCTGGGAGAAAGCAATAATAGCCGGAAAATATTGGATTTTACACTAAATTTTAAAAAAATGTCCGGGTTCGCCGGAGTGTTATTCCTTCTCAAAAATTTTGAATTTTTTCTAAAAATTGAAGATTTTGTTGCAAATTTTAAAAAATCGCAAATTTTAATAAAATTATCTTTAATATTTCGAAAAATTTCAAAAATCGTTTTTGAGCTGCAAGCCCCCTCGAAATTTTTTGGGGACAAGCCCCCAACCCAGGAGCCTATCCTATCTTAATGTATGGATGTAATGACTGTCAATTTGTCAAATTTTGACATATGCAGTCCTTTTTTCAGTATTTTGTCTGTTGGCCACGGATTGTTAACACTGAAAGAGTCAGTCATTGATGACAAGCGCTCTATGTGACAACGCTACAGACAATAGTAGAATGCACAGTCCACAAAAAGGCCCAAAAAAGGATAGGTGCCTGTGTGCAAAGTTGCGCTGTGCAAACCCCAAGCACCGGCGAACAAACTCTAAGCACCGCTGTGCATACCAAGATTGAATCCTTTTTCTAATAAATTATCAGAAGTACTTTTACTTTACTTTACTTCCAATTAGTACTTTTACTTTTCAAATGGCACACAAACAAAATATTAACTATTTTTGTAAAACTTTTTCGACATTCAAAATGAGTAATGAGTACAAGACAAGTAATTTCGTTGGGTTTTGTTCGCAGTTTTTGTAAACTTATAACACAGATCAGGCAAATCAGTACCATTGTATATTAATATATCCTTTCCATGACCTGACTTACGAGTATCAGGATTTCCCTAATCAGCCATAAAACGTACAAGTTTTTGGTATAGGGAATAAAGGACACTACAATTTGTTAAGAAAGTGACAGTGGCAGTGTGAATTTAATTTGTGAATGCTAATGTATTCTAATTGTAACATTTTTGACGTTTCACTGCATCTCGACTAGTTTGCACAGTGGGAAGATTCCCAATGAAGACGATTCATCCGTCAAACCAAAAATTGACATATACCCTCACAGCACAGTACAGACTCGTAAAATACCTTCCATGCAGAGGAAAAGGTTAGCATACGATCACTTTAGGGTTCAAATTCAAATTGACTTCTCTCAACTCTGCTTCTATATTCATCCTTCACACTACTTCACAAGATCTTGGCAATCGAGCCAGGAACAGAAGTCACATGTTAACGCATTCCGTAATTGGGTAAATAATTTAATCTTCAGTGAGAGATGCAGGTGGAATAGATCTGCAGTACTTCGTGACATCTTTAACCCCACCTTTGCTTAATTCAATGAATGCGAATTGAAGGTTTGATTGATTGTTGATTATAAAGGCTAACCTGTGCTATATTTGCGTCATCTCCAAGATTCTACTAATTATCACTGACAGTGACGACATTTGCTAAAGCAAGTATAGCACATCGCAATGTTAACACAAACAAATTAGTGTTTTTTAGTTTGATGTGACTAACTCAAAAGCAAACTTGCTCAGGGACACCAAGGTTTCGGCGTTGAATATTATTCCAAAGGCAATCATCTGAGGTAGCGGCATTACACTGATTACATTGCTTTTCCGCATATGACCATATTGTTCTGTTCAAGGTGTTTCCCTCTAAGCCGCCTACTACATTAAAAGCTCGCATAGGGTAATGCCATTGTTGAGGGTATTTGTTGACAAAGCTGCACCAAACTTTTCACACAAAATTGACAGATTGTTATCAGCAGACAACAAATAAGGTATGTGTTATGCTCAGACCAGAGCTAAACTAAGTTTTAATCAAGACACAACAAACTGAAACTCAGAGACTCTCTAAAACATAGGTACAGAGTACGGCTGCAAAACTGCAGACCGAACTTTACATAAAAACCATAGTTAGCTAAATCAGCTGTAAATTATTGGAAATTCTTAAACTACCCAAGTTTTAAATTAGAAAGATTTATAATGAATAACTCATTAATTTAGTTGGAATCACACCCCCGGACTACTTTTGAAAACGTCCTCGTTTTGAAACCGTTTGTAAGGAAAAATTCTAAAGTTTTCACTGTTCCAATTTTTGTTTGATAATTTGAAGCCACAAGGCAATTTGAACTACAAACATCCGTTGCGTAGACATGGTTAAATATGTTGCAAATCTAAGCTAGATGCTAATACTATTCTACAACTAAAAGCATAGTATAGGAAGTCCAAGTGGCGATTCGTTCTTCATAATTAAGTTTATTGTTTATCGCTAAAGTCAGAGTCACGGCTCTGGGAATCAGTCAATGGGGGTCCAACGGGTGCATTTAATGGCGATACTGGATAGAGAACTCCTTCCTTCACCACAAACTGAATACTGACTACCACTGGCTCTGATTCCCCGGCAACTGAAGATGGTAATGGTGACTCCATTGCGTTGGAAGATCCTGAAACAAAAACAGGATTAGCAGAAGTAACCGTGTCGTCTTGATTTAATTTCACAATCGGGTCATGTTTGCGCGGGTTGACAATTTGTGAACGCTGACTGTTTATCTGTGACCCTTCTAACTGGTTCGATTCCAGTGAACGTTTTCTGGTGCTAGATTCTGTAACATTAACCGGTGATTGTGCATGTGCTCCCTCCTTCTGAAGAGGAACACCGATAGGGGTCTCCTGGACCACACACTTTTCTATTTCCGCGCATTCTATTACAGTTCTTTTTGCTGTAAGTGTGTCTACTGTGAGTGGGGTAACATCAATTGTCTCCGAAATAGGGAGGAATTTCTCCTTGTTACAAGGGTGATTCCCTTGAGTTTCCACACCGTGAAGTGGTTCCTTTCCCTTAAGAGAAGAGATAGATTCGTTATTCTTAGCTGAGGGAAGGTTGACCTTACCCTTAGTTGGTTCCTTACTCTGAGAATCGAAGACAATTTTAGTTTTAGTTGCGCCACGAGGCGTATCCTCATCTTTAGGATTAGTGACACTTACGCTAGCCGATTGATTACCACTGCGACCAGGAATGGAGCAATCGGAGATTGGAACAGTCGATCGCTGCAAATCTTTGACCGGATCAGACTGATATAAGGCGGTAGTCACTGTATGAGAGCAAAGTCGCAGGCGAGGAATAAACTTGGATCACTGTTCTAGCAGAGCGGTGGTTCCCGCGGCCGAGAGATGCATTCGGTCATCGTAGAGAGCAGGATTCAGCACCCCTGGTCTAGGTTGCCCATTCTCCCCGTTTGGCGACAGAAACTGGCGTTTGGCGCTGGCATCTACTGTCATGTAGGAGAATCCAGCCTGCTGGCAACGTTTTCGCATAAATTGATTGAAGTTCTCCAATACCTCAGGCTTTATATTCAGCTTGGTCTGAGGTGGCATCGAGGACACGTACACTCGATCAGCTACGGGGCGAAAACAAGTTTCCATCTTGTCGAAGCCCTCAGCCCAAACGAAAGAGGTTTCCTGGATGTCGTTCAGACCAAAATACAGAATAATGCCGTAGAAATTACGATCATCGATCCCATATTCGGAAAGTATGTCCGGGACATTTCCCATGACATACCCACCTTTTGGAAAAACTACGCCACCCTCCACCGCGGCCAAGTGACGCAGGTTTGAGTGCAACAGCAGGAGAAATGTTCTGTCGTAGGTGATTTGAATGGGCGTCGTACACCACTGATCCATACTCAGCTGGGGCACAATGTTCTGCTGTTCTTTCACAGAGCGCTAAAACGCAGCAATTAATTATCCATAACAGTTCTCTCCCGACCATTGATCTCTGGTGAGCCGTAAAGTCCTGGCTAAGGATAGGCCATTATGCCAAAACTTATGGTTCCCACACGCCGTATGTACGTTGTTTCCAAATCGATCACTGCGGCAACCCCCAACAGGGAGGTTCCTGACTGGAGTTGATAGTAGAGAAGGTCAGAAATCAGTTGCTCACGATGGAAGATCCAATTGGCATCAGGGACCAACTGAAAGGTTGAAATTTTCGCAGATAGATCTGTGCGACTTCTCAAAGTGATGTTGTTGTTGATGAAGTTGTTTATTCGCTTTAAGCACATTTTGCACTGCCAACTTAGCATCTTTGCTCAGGGACATCACCGACAGAAAGCAAAAATGGCAACACTTTCTCAACTGTTAACTAAGTCACTACCTATTCCACCAAATCAAAAGTAACGCACATAAACGCTTTCTTTCTCCTGACTGGTCATGACGTGGTCTGATGTTAGCGGAAGGAAACACATCCTTTATGCATACCCATATACTACCCACCCATACGTATATAATGTACTATGAAATTGTATATATACGTATTTTGATTATTCTGCAAGGCAGCGGGCCGAAAAGGACCGAGAGGCCTGAGAGGCCCGAGAGGCCCTGCAGGTCCGGCTCGGGCCGGAGTTTTCGGGCCTCGGGTCCGGGCCGGGCATTGTCCTAGGAAACCGGGCCGGGCCGGACATTAATACTAAATTGAGGCAATGGGAGCCTTGCTTTTGATAGATAAGGCGTCAGTTGTTTGTCTTTCTTCGTTCAATAATTTTTTATATAATTCGCTCGTTCTCATAAAGATTTAAATGTTGAATGCAACACATTCTGTCCTTATTCATATAATCTCTGTACTTTGAACAATTTTACCAAGTCTATGCAAAAATTAGTTGTCTATCATACGAATGCCAGCATATTTAGTAATCAACTTCTGGAAATGAGTCGTGTCCGAAGGCCTTGACTGAAAGGTTTCACTCGAAATATCCCTGATCGTGTAAAGCCATGCTGCCGTCACAAACTTATTAGAAAGTTCCCTTTGTACAACTAAATGTAAAAAGTAGGACGTTCAAAATATTTTACATTTACAGAAAGATCACGGCTCGGCAACAAACAATGTGAAAAGTTGATTGGACAATAGGAAGAAAGTATGGCAACTTAAACCCCACCCTCTTGGTACCGTTACGTTAAACTCCCCCAGAGCGGTAGGCTTAGCCGTGGCTAATAAAACTTAGCGCGGTGCTGCTGTGACAAAATAAATTTAGTCATAATTTTGCTGACTATACTTTTTGTTATATATGCCATGTATACAATGTAAGCCACAGGCATTTGGTGACTGAAAATAACTATTCCAAAAAAAGTGCGGACTAATGGGTATGTCAGCTTTAACTCCACAGCGAGTGCAGAGGGTTTCCGGAAAGTTGAGAAAAATGACTGGAAAGTTGTCACCAAATGTCTCGAAAGTTGTAAATTTGAAAATCAAAATTGTCTCGGAATATTTCAAAACTTTCTAGAAACATTTGAAAAATGTCTCGAAACATTGTATTTATTTTGTATGTTTGCGTGCAAAAATGTTTTTAAAAAGACCGGAAAGTTGAAGATGTTTCGAGACAAAAAGTCTCAAAAGTTGAAAAATATTTCGAGACAAATCCCAACTTTCCGGAAACCCTCTGCACTCGCTGTGGAGTTAAAGCTGACATACCCATAATTAATAATGGCTTGATGACCAAAGCTGGGGCCCCCAAATTAAATCCAAGTATTAACGACTTTATTGCGCACCCTGCTGTGCAGTTTCCAATTTGAAGTCTAATAAAGAAGTTAAATGGTTAAATCTCTGATACAGTTTAAAGTGCAAATAGAGGGTTCCCCGTCAGTAAATCAGTTGCAATGTTGCAAGTACAACTGACTTTTCATGTAAAGTGAAACTTTAACTTAACTCGTTGGTAACGACTTTGGCACACGATAATTGTGATCATTTTATAAAAACTTAGAAATAATTTTCAATTAGTTTAAATTAATTATATAATAGTTTAAAGTTTAAATGTACGCTTCTCACGTTTTCTCGAATTTAAAGTTTCAGTTTGATGCTGCAATGTTACAATTTGTGATCTTTTGCTGATTGCGGATTGCACAAATATTTTATATTATACTTTATACCTAAAATTTGTAATGAACAGCATAGGTTGTTCAACAAATATCTCTGAGGTTTCAGCAAAAATCCAACTTCAGGACAGGCCAAAACATGTTTGGCGCAGCATTGACCCAAATGAAACTAATCTAAACAAAGTTGACTCAAACATTTAGATGTTCCAGCTTAACCCATGTAAGCTAAATCAAAGATTTCAGACTGCAGTGAATTCAGAAATTGTTTATGGTGTTTATCAAACCAAGCCATTAATTTAGAAGAAGAAGCAGAAACTACAAGATCACATACTGGATTATAATTATAATTGACATAAAAATGGTTTTACTTGGAAAAAATATGAACTAATGTTAATGCTTAACCAAAGGAAAGAATTTAGATAAAACCCAGTCAAATCGAAACCCTTGCTGGCATAAATACCTAGATAAACTAATTGGCCTTAGCACGAAATACGATAAAAGCAAGAGTGCATAACTGCATTATATAAAGAAGAAGAGTAAGCCACTAGAGGGCTCCTCTTCTTGACACTGCGTATACGTATATATATTGACAAAAGTGATACGTATACCCAAACGTAGTCCACGAATATCAAATTCAACGCTACGCAATCGCCCCGATGCAACTAATTCTTAGAATTCCGAAAACCCAGTACATTACTTCGATGTAAATGAAGTCTTACATGAGGTGAAATTATACAAAGGCACTTGATGCTCTTAGGTTATATCGGAAAGAAGACATGAAACAAATTGATAAACTTGATATCAAAGTTCACCTGATGCCTCTGTGCACGTCCGACTCTCGAGAAGATGCTCGAGCTTGTTGTTCAAGCTGAACAGCGCCAATTTTTCGGTTACAAAAGTCATTCATATTTGAACATTTAGGCTTTCGCTGCGTCTGACTGTTAGATATTGCTTCAGCGCTCTGGGGTGCTCGACACTCAAAGTCATCTCCATTTGCTTGGTCCACCAGCATTTGGTTAAAGTGGTACATGCCGTTTGCAAACACACCATAGGCAGCACTGGTAATATCGCTGTGTAAATCTTGCAGTTCAGTGTTTAGTTTTTTAATGAAAATGAATTAAATTTTCTAAACTTTCAGCGCCCTTTAACATTCTGCGACCAATCGCAATTCAAATTAAAAGATCGAAAATTTTATCTTTGCTGGTGTTTTAAAATTTAAAAAAATAATTTTCTAATCATATAAAAATTTAATATAAAAATTAAAAATTAAAAAATTAAAAATAATAACACTTATTGTTTGCTGCGCAGAGGGCGCAGAAGCAAACATTTTATTTTCAAACATTGAGCCATTTCTAATGGCTACGTCAGTGTAGCCAGCCTCGATTTCCAGGGTCTAACGGAGGCCAGTTTTCACAGTTTTCAGAAAATTAGTTAGCTTATTTAAACATACTACAGGACAATGTTGATTTATGTTTGCCCAATACCTGTACCACCCAACGCATATCTATTTGCTCACTCATTTTGCATGTTTTTGGCCTATTTTGATTTATGCTAGAGATTTAGTCGAACCGCGATTATTTGTTCTGAACCACGACTTCTGATTTACTACCAATTGGATTCGCGCAACCTTTAGCATTTTGAAAATGCACAACATTTTCTGGTTTAAGTTGCAACATCTCCATCTCAGGCAACGGGTGGTACTGGTAAAGTCTCCGTGTCATCGTGAATTTCGCAGACTTGTTTTGACCATTGCGAGATGGAGAGAGTCAAATCAGAAAACGCGCACCTTTGCTCAAAAAATTGGCAAATTCTACAATCAATTTTGAAGCCTTTACAAGCCAAAGGTTAAAGATCAATCAATATACCTAGCTAAAGGGCTTTTCAAGTATCAGATAACTATTCTTTAGTTAAATTAAATAAACTTCCAAAATAAGGATAATCTGAACTAAGAGCATTCACTGGCAGGACGTAGTTACATTTTAACGCATTATATTGAATTAGATCCTTTTCAAGAAACGTTTATCGTCCATGACAAAAACATTGATTGAATGAACTGATTCAATGGGGTCAGAGTATAAGTGGTTTGAAGTGCTTAAGGGAGTTAAAAACTACTTTTTGCATCTCAGAAGTCACTCGACATCCATTAGTTACTGACTGACCATGTCCAGTTCTAGAAATTGTAGATTTATAGAAACTAGCTCCTAAACATCCCACTGCAACGCATATGGATCTAATTAAAGTAATCAATTTTCACTCCAGCACCTGTGACCCGAAAATTCCAGTTCACTACTTCAAGATCAATGCTTCGATTGATGTTTTCTCACTGAGCTACGGAGGCCACAGTTGCATCAAGTAGCAGGAGTTCGTAGGCTTGCAAGACTTACAGAGAAAAGCCGTTTTCAATCTGTCCGTGTTTAACCATAATTCACACAAACAAAGGAAAAGCTAAGCTGTTCATTACAGCAACTTCAGGCTTATTGGTGTTCACAGTTCTCTTAAATTTTACACACAAATTCGAGATATATTATTCTAGTTCGTTTGGGGGCCTTCTGTGCAAATATTTAATAATATTAAGTCAACGTGATCCGAGGTCTACAAACATCAAACGGACGACACTATCATTTCTTATCTATTCAGCTTTTCATACTTAGATGCCTTGGGTACTTTAATTTCTCCTGAGGAATTAGAAACCAAAATACATCTCTATCTGTGTTTATTTTAGTAGAGCTGAAATGAAATGGCTTAGTCAGTACGTTGATCATTTTTGTTTGAACATTCTTCCAAACAACTTCTACAAATCTTTTCATAGAATTTTATGTTCATATGAGCCACCCAGACCACACTGTTTACAGAACTGTTTTAACCTGATCTTTTAGTGTGAACTTGTCCCTTTGAACGAGCGACTGAAAATTGTTGTTTGCTGTTCTTGATTATTTCAGTAACCTAAAAGCTCTTTTTTCTAGAATATTTATTTTGTATACACAGTTCGCTTAACTCTTGAGCATGCGCTTAAATGCAGTCTGAGCCTTGATATACATAAAAAGCCATCTCAGCTACTGTTCCCACAAAACTCGTTGCTACCTTACATTTGGACAGAGGGAAACATTTCAACAATCAAGATTTGCGTTTTAGCAGCCACATCACTTCCAAATAAAAATGAATAATTCAACGTATCGCCATACACTTGATGCATACGAGTTGTCATTTCTTGTTTGGACTAATGTAATAGCAGTGGGTGGCCTTGTCGCCCATGGTATTATTTTTACTGTATTTATTTACTTTATTTGCTTTACTTTATTTACTTTATTGTATTTATGTACTTGCACAAGAATAACTTTAGACACATGTTTTACAAGCTGATGGTAACATTGGGAATTTGCGAAATTACTTTGTTATTGTTGCATTTGGTTTTTCTTACACCAAGCGCAATCCTTGGGATCGAGCGCGTTCCTTACCAGTATCAAAGGGTTTGTGGTTTTCTCACTGGTGTGGCAGCACAGAGTATCTTCTGTCTGATTCCAACGTTGTCGGCTAACCGTTTAGTTGCCACCGTTGCCTGGAAAGCTTTCCGTGTTTATGCAACAAATGCTGTCGCCTATTCGCTTGCATTCGGCTGTATTACCATTGCTATATTACTAATGACTGCACTTGAGTTATCTGGCTGTTTTATTGCTCTGACACATTCTTATATTTATCGGGTTGTATGTAGCAAGATCACATTGTCTTCTAAGGTGATATCACGTATTAGTTTAATTGGCTTGTTTTCAGCATCTATATGTGTGCCAATGCAGGTGATTATATTCTGGAAAGTCAAGTCGGTTGCTATCAGAAACCACGGTGGCAGAAAAGAAAGGTCATTAGCGTTACAGTTTGCACTATTTAGTTCAATCTACTTCACGTATGCTATTTTCTATACACTAGCTGATATTCTGAAAAATTGCACAATCATTGACCATAAACTGGCAGACTCATTTACCAGAACTATGGGACTGGCAACGTCACTCTGCAATCCTGTTGTATATCTTTGCTTTAACTCTGATATCCGGAATCACTTACCGTGCAAAAAGGGTAGTTAATAGCAAAATGGAGGAAACTGCAGTCATATACAACATGCAACATATGAAACATGATACTAAATGACATGTTCAATTTATTTTGTCATATAAGTTAATTCATGACTAAAAAACTAAATCATCCAGTCACTCCGATTGTGAATTGATTGTGTACAACTTTTTCGAAAATGTGGATATTACTCAAACTTAACTTCTTTTCTGGTTCTGCATATCAAACATTCACAACCACCTTTTTTCTAATCGAAATTATATTCTGAGAATGCTACTTTGGGCACATGTACATTCAAAATAATGGAGTACTTAAACTTACTTCAAACATGGATAGACGGTCCCGTGTATATCCAAGACGCGAAGTGGATTTAAAACAGTTTTGATCATTCTGCCGTCATGCTTGCTGTGTTCAATAAAACACCAGATAGCTAGATAGATATCAACCAGGTGCACATGAAGGTTTATTCAAAGTTGCTCTGTTTGCATCACTGAGTTCCCATCATATCATATCATATAATATCATATCATATATCATATCATATCATCGACTGTGACGAAGATAGACGACGAGTTGTTTTATCACATCTGACTTTTAACATAACGTTGACTAAAGACCATGGTTATAGCTACTTATTTTGTTATCCTTAAATGAACCCAAGCACACGCAATTGGCTAGCCCATTTACTATTTTTGTTCTCAACCTTATTTGTCGAGGGGTTAGAGGGCTTAAAATGCCCAGGTAAGGCAATAAGCATTTTTGTCAAGATATTGCATGATCAGTAAAGGAGACCTGACCTTTTTTACGTTCTGGTTACTTTATAATTAACAGTACAAATCAATTTCATTAAAAGGTTTGCGTATGATGTGTACAGGTACGATGAGCCAATCCAACGAGGTGTTACATATTATGCTGGTGTTGCTAACCGCACAGGCATACGTTGAGTATTTATCGGGGCACCATAAATATAGTACACGTACAAGGCACCATGCAATCAAAAGCGTGAATAAGTATATTAAAAATGTTCTTGCCTATAATTTACTCATACGGCTTTAATCCTTTACGTAGATAGCTAAAACTGTAGCTAAATGTATTTCCGTGCTCTTTAACATTCTGGGACCAGTCACGGATTTTTAGGCCAAAAGATAACAAAGTTTTGGTTTTTGGCCTTAGCCTTCTGGTAGGTAGACCAGACACCGGATTGGTTGTTATGGCTGGAAAGAGGACACAAAAATGAACATTTTTGCTTTTACAACCTTTGAGCTATCTCCAGTGGTTAAGTCAGTATAAGCAAAAAACCATTTTGATGGTAATCTTAATGCATTGAATTTTGTTAACCAAATGATGTTGTGCATGCAACCGAGTATTGTTTTCCCATAGAGTCATAGTTGATTATATTCGCACTTTAGAGTTTTGTAGATGCAGGTTTTCCATTCAAACTTAAGGTACTGGTATCGCTTTGTGTAAATTTGACCCAGGCTCCAATTCGTTATGAAAGTGGATGAAACTTTCGAGATACGTTATTTAAGTGCTCTTTATCATACTAGGACCAGTCACGGATTTGTAGGCCAAAAGATAAGAAAGTTTTGGTTTTTGGCCTTAGCCTTCTAGTAGGTAGCACAGACAGTGGATTGGTTGCTATGGCTGGAAAGAGGACACAAAAATGAACATTTTTGCTTTTACAACCTTTGAGCTATCTCCAGTGGTTAAGTCAGTATAAGCAAAAAACCATTTTGAGGGTCAACACATGGCCAATGAGGAAATCAGTTTTTTCAAAATTACTGCCAAACCTTACGAACAATTTTGGTCAATTTATACTCAATCGATACAGCGTCCAAATGCTCATTTTATCAATCCCTACTGGCCGGACTTTATTGGTTTCAGCTAGAGATTTGGCCGGAAAACCATTTTGGCAAAGCTGTGTTAATTTTGTTTGTTTTTGTTTTGTCTGCTTTTGCTAATTTTGCGACTTTCGTAAGCTCATGAGAATATCTTAACTATAAGCTTCAAAACGATGTATAAAGCTCTTTCCAACTCCCAAAAATGCGAAAGTTATAGCGTTTTAAAAAATCACCGCAAAAGCACTGCTCAAAAGGATACCACCACCTTAAGAATATAATACAACAAAGTTGTAAAAACACTATCACACGTCGGAAGGAGCAAGACTATTAAGGGTGAACAAAAACTAAAGGCTTTTGAATAAACTCACCAGTCACGCAGCGACGATACAGAGCACAGGAGTTGATCAGAGTACAGGAGCAAGCGATTTACTGTTATCTCAATCGAAATGGAGCTGCTTTATGTATAGTGAATGATGGAAAATATGAAACAAACAGCAGAGATACTGAGACATGTCGAGAATCCATCAATCCTTTGCATTTTATTAGTGGCATAGATAAAGAAGGCCCCATCTTTGCATGTTATAGGTTCCCCATTTTGAGTTTTCAATGTTTCCAATACATTCGGCTTTTTTCATTGTTTTGAGGTTTTTTAAAAAACAGTACTGTACATGCAGACAGAGTTAGCACGGTTGAATGCGCCTCGATCGTTCTATATTCGAGAAACTACAGTAGGTGGTACAATTCGATTAAGTCTAGGCGAAAACTAGAATTGTGCAACATAGCAACTTTACAACGTATTTGGTAATCTGCCTCAGCCTAACAATCAGAATGTGTCACGGACTATGAGCTAGCGCTAATAGGACACTAGCCCTTCCGGACAATCAACTAGCTATATCATTGTCCAGACTATGGGCTAGTCACAGCAGGACATTGTACTGCATGGAAGTCCGTGTGATAATTAAGCCTGTGTGCAAATGCTGCGTATGACTTACAGTCGTTCATCTTAACAGTCGAACAAGGTCAAAAGGTCAAACTTCAAGAAATGACTAAATTAGTTGTCATTAATCATGAATCCATTGGCAGAAAAAGGTTTGACCGAGAAAAGAATTGGAATGAAAAATATTTTCGAGGCATCTTTTTGTCTGGGGCTAGTCTAAACCCGAGGAATTTCTCTAGACCATTGTGGAATTTTAACTGAGGCTTCTTTGAAATTAAACGATACCTATACGATAATTAATAAATTAAAGATACGAAGCAAACTACCACATCTGTTTTCTAAACGAACTATTGTGCTGCAACTCATAATTATGCTCGACTCGAGAAATGTCCTTTTTAAGTGGATACATTGGCTTGTCCTTATCAACAGGCTAGTCAAAGCTTCAACCGACGTATCACCAAAGCATATGAAAGTTACAGATGTAAATACAACAAATATAAGCGATAGCAGTACTAATACAATAACTTATGCTGTCATGAACAGGCCAATTGATATCGTGGACATTCGTTTTCTACTGAAATGACCAATATGGAAAATGTTTGAATTGAGCTTTTTCGCCGCCACCGTCAAGAGAACAGGTATCTTAAAGCTACATTCTACGTCTTGCTGCAAATGCGTCAATACTAATATGCCAACAGATAGCCTGGCGGTCAGAAAATATTTTCGGAACGAAATAGTTAATGTTAGCCGATGGTTAGCTTGCTCATGCCAAGGTTATATCATATCTGCGCCTCCTTCCGGTTGTAATAATTCTCGCAGTACCAATTGGAAAATGCAACTATGAATGATAGCTGGCAGATCATAGGAGGAGTCACTAACCCCATCCAAATTTCAAAGAGCAGGGGCGAACATGGGGAGGCTAACGACAAGAGCATCCAAAAATAACTAACTGACATTCCCAGGTAAATAAATGGCTTGCGTTATTGTAATAAAGCGACAATCCAATAAATGAGAATAGATAATGTTACAATCGTGCATGAATGAATGGATGGATGGACAACGGAACTTGTCACGGAACTATCGAGGATTAGCTGATGAGGGTTATGGACTGAATTCCATGACAGAAATTAGTAACATTTTAATATAATTATTTTTAGAAAGTAAGTTTGTTTCCATAAACTCTTTCTCCAAATTTATCCCCTTCATGTCATTCAATAGGGGCAACAACATCTTTTCTTTTGTTTCGACTTGATGTAGCCGGAATGCTCATATTATGGACATCCAATTCCAAAGAGAGGTTACATTTCCGCAACCGCTTGCTAAAAATGTATGCTTCGCGTCTGAAAGTTGCATTAAACATTAAGTAAAAAATAGCGTTAATTCCAAGATTTAAATTAAACAAAGCTATAGTAGAATAAAACAAGACATTATCAACGGCTACTTGGCTCGATCGTAGCATCTGATCTGCTATGGGAGCTGGTGTGGCAAAAATGACTAGCCCCACAAAACAGAAGAACATCATTTTGGAACCTCTAGCACGCTTCCTGAGTTCTGCTTTAGTGGCTTGGGACGTTGTTGCTTTAAGTTTAAGAAAAATGCAGCCATAGCAAATTAGCATGATCAAGCAAGGAATATATATGAAGATCGTATCTACACATATCTTCCACTCAATCTGGTTTATGTCAATGAGGCAGAAAGCAGACTCGGGTATTGCAACAAATTCTCCCCACAATTTTAATCCTGGCAGCATCACAATTATTATAAACGAGGGTAGCCAAACGCAGGAGCTCCAAATAAAGTAGGACATTCGAATAGTGAAGGTCCTTGCATACAATACAGGGAAAAACACTGCTGTAAACCGATTTATGGCAATCAGAGACTGCCCTAGGACTGAAGTACCACTGTTGAAATACCAAATCGATCCAATCCATCGGCACATTAAATTCATTGCTCGTATTTCCTCTTCAGTTCTAGATTCTACAGAACCAAAGACTGTGCTAAAGACCCCTTGTAAAGCAATTAGTGCGCTGGACAAGGAATCCGTTGCTGACAACGTTATATGTTACTTGCTGCCGCAACTCGTTTGACGTCATAATAAGTATTGCTATAAGGACATTGGTAGTGGATATTCCCGAGCCGGTACCCAGCAGCATTAGTCCTCCCCAGAATGCGGTTGTGCTGTTTGTAGTCATTGGCAAAATTAGTCGATGGCTGAAAAAAAGGAACGGAAATGCAAGAATAATTCGGACGGTTCTGGAAGTAGAATACGCATTTACTGCCATAGTGAGCTTTATGGGTATGTCAGCTTTAACTCCACAGCGAGCGCAGAGGGTTTCCGGAAAGTTGGGATTTGTCTCGAAATATTTCTTTTGACTTTTTGTCTCTAAACATTTCCAACTTTCGACATTTTTTGAAAATATTGTGAGACACTTCACGAATTTGTCTAGAACATTTTTGCACGCAAATATGCAAAATAAATGCATGTTTCGAGACATTTTTCCAATATTTCTAGAAAGTTTTGAAATATTTCGAGACAATTTTGATTCTCAATTTTACAACTTTCGAGACATTTGATGACAACTTTCGAGTCGTTTTTTTCAACTTTCCGGAAACCCTCTGCACTCGCTGTGGAATTAAATCTGACACACCCATTAGATGAACTCCTTCTCAAAGGTAAGGAGCTGCCTGCAAACGCGTAAACAAAATATTAAGCAAATCAGGTTCATAATCGCAATTCCACTGTCTAAGCTGGGCCAATGTTCAAACTGTTCACAGAAGCTCTTATGCGCACTATCATAAGGACTAGACTTTCGCTTATCCGTTTCACAGAGAAGCTTAACGCTTCTCTGTGGAAAGATTAGCAAGACAAATTAAATCATACAACTCACTCTTCCGTTCCCTGTTACTAGCGTGCGTATATATAGCTGAGAGCACGCGGCCGCTGTAGGTATTGTGACGTATTTGTGCGTATAACAAATTTATATTGTATGGTGTTAGATTATTGTGGGTATTGGGCATGTCGGCATGGACTACTGCTACCCACGATTTCATTTCGGAGTGAAACTAGAGTAAAAAACAAATCTAAAATTTAAAGTACACATCAATGCAGCTTATCCTCACTTTTAGCAAGCGTCACACGCATTGTGTATATCTAGCATACTATCATACATGTACTTGGGAGGGGGTTCATCATCCAGGCATGAGCTCACACCCAGAATCCGGCTTTTTCCGGTTTTTTGGGCAAAAACCTGAAAAATCCGGCTATCCGGAGGTTCACCCCAATTTTCCTCTCGCATATGTCTGCAAACTACATATTCTATTCTTATCGTAGTATCGTAAGTGACATTTGAAGTTGAAGATTTTTAAGCGTGTCAAAATTAATATTGTGGATTGTGGATAACATTTACAAACAACATTTACAACAACAACATTTACATTTACAAACACAAAACCAACAACTTTGGTTTCCAAATCATTTTTTGCTTTCTTGCGGACAGGAGGTAACAACAAAAATTAATTTTCTGGCAATCCCGATATAGCCCTCATTTGTACACTACTGTACTATGTTTCGTGACAAACACAAAATCAATTTGATTTTATCATGGGTTGGTTTGGTTTTGGGTTTGGTAGTTGAATTCGTGATTAATTTTGACATTGTTCCTAGTACTGCATATAGACGTAGTCAATTGTGACGTAATCATAGGTTAACGCGGGGATCTGCGTAAGGGGTCCAAGCCCTCTCCAACCCGGGCAAGGACTAAGCAACAATAGCCGGAAAATATTAGTTTTTACAGTAAAATTTTAAAAATGTTCGGGATCCCCGGAGTTTAATATTTCTCAAAAATTATAAAATTTTTCTAAAAATTGAAGATTTTGTTGCAAATTTTAACAAAATAGCAAACTAGCAAACTCGACAAACAAAATTAGCTTTAATATTTCGAAAAATTTCAAAATTCTTTTTTGAGCTGCAAGCCTCCTCGAAAATTTCTGCGGACAAGCCCCTTCCCCAGGATCCTATCCTATGTTAATGACCTAGGCAAGCTCTAAGGCACATGCAAAAGCCAACCTAACCACGAAGCTTTAGTTGGTAGAAAAGGAAACCCCAAGTCTAAGACTAAGACTAAGCGATAGCCAACCAGTAGAATCGCAATGACAAAAACCGGGCGTCGACAATATGAAAGGTATGGCTGAGGCTTAGGTTTAAGATCGTTCGATTTCTGGACCAATTCCGGCTATTTTATGCGTTGAAGACGCTGAAATCTATTGAAATTTAATGCATTATAATGGTTTAGCCTAAAAGACATTTTAGGACGTGAAAATCTGCCGTTGTCGTGAAATTAGCTTTAGCCAATCGCATAGCCATTCGTATAATAAAACAAAACCAACAACTTTGGTTTCCAAATCATTTTTTGCTTTCTTGCGGACAGGAGGTAACAACAAAAATTAATTTTCTGGTAATCCCGATATAGCCCTCATTTGTACACTACTGTACTATGTTTCCTGACAAACACAAAATTAATTTGATTTTATCTCGGGTTGGTTTGGTTTTGGGTTTGGTAGTTGAATTTAAATTCGTGATTAATTTTGACATTGTTCCTAGTAATGTATACCTAGTCAATTGTGACGTAATCATAGGTTAACGCGGGGGTCTGCGGAGGGTGTCCAAGCCCTCTTCAATCCGGGCAAGGTAGATGCCCTAACGAAGTTGGGGACGGAGCAAGCACAGGGTCTGGGAGTAAGCAATAATAGCCGGAAAATATTGGATTTTACACTAAAATTTTTAAAAATGTCCGGGTTCGCTGGAGTTTTAATCTTTCTCAAAAATTTTAATTTTTTTTAAATTAAAGATTTTGTTGCAAATTTTAAAAAGTCGCAAATTCAAATAAAATTATCTTTAATATTTTGAAAAATTCAAAAATCTTTTTTGAGCTGCCAGCCCCTCGACATTTTCTGCGGACAAGCCCCAGCCCAGGATCCTATCCTATCTTAATGTATGGACGTAACGATTGTCGATTTTGTCGGATTTTGACATATGCAGTCCGTTTTTCAGTATTTTGTCTGTTGGCCACGGATTGTTAACACTGAAGGAGTCAGTCATTGATGACAGGCGCTCTAAGTGACAACGCTACAGACTAAAGTTAGAATACACAGTCCACAAAATGGCCCAAAAAAGGATAGGTGTCTCTGTGCAAAACTTGAGTTGCGCTGTGCAAACCCCAAGCACCGGTGTGCAAGCTCTAAGTACCGCTGTGCATACCAAGATTGAATCCCTTTTCTAATAAATGGCAGAAATGACAGTACTTTTACTTTTCAAATGACACACAAACGAAATATAAACTATTTTTGTAAAACTTTTTCGACAAGACAAGTAACTTCTTTGGATTTTGCTCGCAGTTTTTGTAAACTTATCAAATATATGCAAAATCAATGCAATGTATATTAATATATCCTTTCAATGACCTGACATACGAGTATCAGGATTCGCTTAATCAGCCATAAAACGTATAAGTTTTCGGTATAGGAAATAAAGGACACCAGAACTTGTTAAGAAAGTGATAGTGACATTGTGAATTTAATTTGTGCTTGCTAATTTGTTCCAGCTGTAAAATTTTGTAAAAGTAACATTTTAAAATTGTAAAAGTTTACTCCATTTTGGATAGTTTGCACTGCGGAAAGATTCCCAATGAAGACGATTCATCCGTCAAACCACAAAGTTAACAGATATTCTCGCAGCGCAGTACAGACTCATCAAATACCCTCCTGTCGTCGACGCATGCAGAGGAAAAGGTTAGCATACGATCACTTTAGGGTTCAAATTCAAATTGACTTCTCTCAACACTGCTTCTAAATTCGTCCTTCACACTATTTCACAAGATCTTGGCAATTGAGCCAGGTTATTGCTTTGCTTCAGAAATGAAATTAACAGAAGTCGCACGTTAACGCATTCCGTAATTAGGTTAATAATTTAATCTTCAGTGAGAGACGCAGGTGGAATAGATCTGCACAACTTCATGACATTTTTAACCCCACCTTTGCTTAATTCGATGAAAGCGAATTGGAGGTTTGATTGTTGATTATAAAGGCTAACCTGTGCTATATTTGCGTCATCTCCAAGATTCTACTAATTATCACTGAGAGTGACGACATTTGCTAAAGCAAGTATAGCACATCGCAATGTTAACACAAGCAAATTAGTGTTTTCTAGTTTGGTGCTGCGCCCACCGTAGTTCTGTGACTAACTCAAAAGCAAACTTGCTCAGGGACACTAAGGTTTCGGCGTTGAATATTATTCCAAAAGCAATCATCTGAGGTATCGCATTACACTGATTACATTGCTGTAATATGACCACATTGTTCTGTTCAAGGTGTTTCCCTCTAAGCGGCTCACTACATGAAATACAATTGTTGAGGGTATTTGTTGATAAAGCTGCAGCAAACTTTTCACACAAAATTGACAGATTGTTATCAGCAGACAACGAATAAGGTATGAAACACCTTGTCTGCGATTTGTTTTTTGACTTCTACATGTCGGAGGTTTTTGTGCTTGTGACAGAGACCATAGCCACAGCCTCAGGCCCAATTTTCAGGCTCCCTTCAATGTACCACTTCCTTTATGCTCATACCTTCTCCCACGTTTTGAACGTACCCCAATCACCTTGAAGTGCCCAGATATTAAACAAACTTAGGAATTTTTGGTGAAAAGTTTTACAAAACTTCCAGCTTGCCCGGAAATCTTTGTCCAAAAATTAGTTTATTTTGTTATAAAACTGAACCATTTAGCTTGGTTGGGGCAATGTCAGAATTTCACGTGAACAACGAAGTGGACCGTGTAGCCGAATGGTAAAGGCTGCGGACTTCGGATCAAAAGGTCCGAGGCTCGATGCCCGCCTTAGCCATAATGACGTTACATTGTTTCCTTGAGCAAGAAACTTAGGTCACTGCTCCGCCGGTCGGATGAGGTGTTAAATTGGTGGGCCCGTGTGCTGCCTTGCTGGGGGTAGTGCACACTAAGGAACCCTTAATCCCTTATCGTCAAGAGTAGGGTGCGGAGTTTCCGGTGGAAGGTACCCCATTGGGATATACCAGCACCTCTGCAATGTGGTCCGCCTACCTCCTGCGAGGGAGTGTTGGGTGCAAACGAGGCATGCACTCAAAATGGATCACACAACTTTCCGGGTTTGTCTCTGGTCCCACCTGGTCCCCAATCTGCGCTTGGGCCTTGGAGTGTCTAAAGATGCTGTGCTCCTCTACCTTGCGTATGAGCAGTTAATGGATGTCTTACTACCGGAGCCGAAAGGCCAAGAAGGTGTCTGCTGTGGCCTGGTGTCTGTGTCTGTGTGGGGAATCTAAAGCACTGCTTAAAGTTAAAAGTCACCTTGCGAGGCTGCTGATTAAGTGCTCGAAAAATTGGAATTCCGTTTTTCATATGTCTAATCTGCGGAATCTAGCTATAATGGTGTACTCATAATGTTTTGTTAGACGCACTATTTGCAGCTTCACTACAGTCAGAAGGAAGTCCTAGGAACCCAACACCGCAGTGCAGGATATATCCATAGCTGGGGTAATAAATAGTAAAGAAAAGCAATAGTAACAGTAATTAATGTCTGACAAAAAATCTTGGAACCGAACTGTGAGTGCCTGCACACTGAGTTAACTTTTGAAGTTAGTCTATATAAAGTATATATTTTTAGAAACCTCAGGAGGAGGAGAATCCGGTAGTATCATCATATCCTGTCTATATCCGGAAACCAGATATCAAATCGATTAAAACGCTTCAGATTCGGAAAGAGAAGGCTAATTAATTCATGCTCTAGATATTGGCCCTTGGCCCAAGACAAAATCCGGTCACATCCGGACCATGTCCGTGACCGGTTGTCTGGGTCACAAAAACTGTACAGCAAGATGTGTAGGTTGCACAGTTTCGCTGATTGAATTTTTGGATTCCTCGGGTCGAAATTAGTCTGTATCGGACATTTTGTCCGTTTTGGACCAAAACTGCGTGATCGATGGCCATATCCGGTTCGAAAAAAATCGGAAAATCGGTTTTTCCGGTTTGGTGCTCGGAATCACGGATAAAAATGTTCGTTTTTAGCAAAGTGAATATTTGGGAGGCTACTTTCATTCTACCGGTGTCAAAGTAATCGAATATCTGGTCGAGTTCCAGGTCTGAGATTTGAAATTTGAAACTTCGTGGGCTATTATCTCAGTATCCGGTTGGTTCGGAAGTCTAATTATTTCATTAAGATAATATTTTGCCTATCCCTAACAAGCATCAACCACAAATTACTTCATATTTGATGTAGTTCTTGAATGATAGCGTTTTAAAAATGGTTCAAAAATAAGTTATATTGCGTGCGACAAAGCTAAGCGTATGGGATCAAATCTCATATCCAGTTTAATAATTAGACAAAACAAGCAAAATCAGCACGTTTTTAAAACGCTATTATTCGAAAATTACAGCAGATATGAAGCAAGTTAAGGTTGATGCTTGTTAGCGATTGACAAAATATCATTTCAATGAAACAATTTGACTTCCGGACGAACCGCATACTGAGATAATAGCCCACGAAATTTGTGATTTTAAAGGTCGGAACCGGAAATCGACCGGATATTCGATTACTTTGATACCGGTAAAATGAAAGTAGCCTCCAAAATATTCATTTTGCCAAAAACGAACATTCCAAAAACGAACATTTTTTATCCTCAATTCCGAGCACCAGACCGGAAAAACCGATGTTTCCGGTTTTTTCGAACAGGATATAGCCATAGATCAAATCGGACATAATTGTTTTGGTCCAAATCGGACATAATTTCCTATACAGATTAATTTCGACCCGAGGAATCTAAAAATTCAATCCGCGAAACTGTACAACCTACCCATCTTGCTGTGCAGTTTTTGTGACCTGGACAGCCGGTCACCAGACAAGGACCGGATGTGACCGGATTTTCGGAAATGTCTTGGGCCAAAAACCAATATACTAGAGCTTGAATTAATTAGTTTTCTCTTTCCGAATCTGAAGCGTTTTCATCGATTTAGTGTCCGGTTACTGGATATAGACTGGATATTACGATTTTTACTGGATTCTCCTCCTCCTGAGGTTTCTAAAAATATATACTTTATATAAACTAACTTCAAAGGTTAACTCAGGACAGGCGCTCACGGTTCGGTTCCCCGATTTTTTGGTAAGGCTTTAGTAATTAGTGATAGTAAGCTTAGCCCTCTGCATTCTAGTAGTCACACACCTATGAAGGACCCGGGAAACATTTTTGGATTGATATTCTCTGCAAGTCTTACATTTGAAAACGAAAATACATGCGTTAAGGGTCGGCGAAGTTGATTACGACATCTTGAATTAATTCAAGTAACCACTCTAAATGGTATAAATTCGGAAACTGTTGGTCATTGGCCTTGTGGAACTGGTCCTTCGATCATAGTTTTGCCCTCATTCGGGTTGATACCCTTGGTGCAACCCAGATGAAGTTATATTGGATAAAAATTCGTAATACAATACTGATATTTGCCAATCTGATATTTGCTTGAGTCAGACTCGATCAAAAGCATTGAGACAGATTAGTTACAAGAAATCCAACAGTCTAATTGATTATCAGTGACAAATTGCTATTCGCAGAATCCTGTCGCAGCAGTTATTCACCATTGAATCAGTTATTGTTTCCAGAACCTAATTTGGTTACAGGTTAGCTTATATCGTCCTCCAAATTTCCTTTCATGTCATTCAACAGGAACAACAGTGTCATTGCGCCTATTTGGCTTTGAAATAACAAATGTGCTCATTTGAGCTTCCGCTTCCAGGGATCGGTTGCACTTCCACATCCGTTTTCCAAAGGCACAGGCTTCGCGCCTAAACGTAGCATTGAACATTAAATAAAATATGGCATTAATCCCCAAATTTAAATTAAACATGAACAACGTAAAATAGAACAGTATGCCTTCAAATCGGAATACTGACAGCTGGCTCGGGCGTAGCATCTGATGAACCATAGGAGCAGGGGTGGCACATAGGACCAAAGCCACAAAGCACAGAAACATCATCTTTGAGCCTCTCGCACGCTTTCTCAGTTCTTCCTTAGCTGTCTGTGATGACGTTATTTTAAGTTTCAGAAAAATGCAGCAGTAGCAAGCCAGCATTATCAAGCAAGGAACATATATGAAAATCATATCCATGCACAACTTCCAAATAACCTGGTTGGTGTCGATAAAGCAAAACGCAAACTCCGGGATAACTATAAATCCTCCCCACAATTTACTCCCTGCCACCACCACAACTAATATGAAGGAAGGAAGCCAAACGCAGAAACTCCAAATGAAATATGACATTCGAATGGTAAAGCTCCTGGCGTAGAATACCGGAAAGAACACAGCTGTGAATCTATTGATTGCAATCAGAGCCTGCCCTATGATGGATGTACCATTACAGAAAAACCAGAAAGGTCCTAACCATTGACAGATCAGGTCCATTGCCAAGATATCTTCATTGGAGCTAGATCCTTCTGGCCCGATGACTAGGCTGAAAACTCCCTGAATAGCAAATATTGCGCTGGATAGGGCGTCCGTTACTGACAGCAAACATACAAGGTTATAGGTTACCTGCGAGCGTAAATGGTTTGACGACATGATAAGTATTGCAGTAAGAGCATTGCTGGCTGATATTCCTGAGCCACTACTAAACAACAGGAGTCCTCCCCAGAATGCGGTTGTGCTGTTTGTTGTCATAGCTAGAATAAATGATGAGTATTTTGTTACAGAATGCTGACAAAGTTGAAGTTGAAAGGTGACCTAATTCCAGTTATTGGGCACTTTTGCTTACACCTTGGTCAATTTTTCTTTGTATATAATACTGATGGTGATAATACTTGCACAATATTTTATATTCTGCCATATTTGTCATACTCCGTGTTAGCCGATTTATTCATTTTCCACCAAAAGGGTCAGCATAGTTAAACTAGAATCATTGCATAGCAAAAGGAAGTCGCTGCATAATGTACTCCATTTTTTGTAAATAAAAACTCCTGCACTCCTGACAATAATTTCTCGAGTACGAGTCCGCGGAAGGAAAAAAGCTAACATAAAGCTGACAAAGCAATTCAAGAGTGGCTTGTAATTTTCAAAGTAAGCAAAAATACGCTTTTGCAGGTGTTTTTACACCAAATTTTTGGTGGCGATAGACCTAGCTAGCTAGCGAGATGCTAAGATTCTAACATTTCGTATTTCGTATTACCAAGAGTACATAATAACTAAGAGTGTGACAAGCGTCAAGCTCTTAGTTATCAGGCTTGGGACATCATCTGCACGATAACGGCTGACCCCCTCCACAAATTAGACCCATCACTTCAAAGAAATTCGCACGCTATGCTTGTGTGCTGAAGCTCGCGACAGACGCACATTGAAACCACCGTTACCAACGCACCATTACAGAAAAACCAGAAAGGTCCTAACCATTGACAGATCAGGTCCATTGCCAAGATATCTTCATTGGAGCTAGATCCTTCTGGCCCGATGACTAGGCTGAAAACTCCCTGAATAGCAAATATTGCGCTGGATAGGGCGTCCGTTACTGACAGCAAACATACAAGGTTATAGGTTACCTGCGAGCGTAAATGGTTTGACGACGTGATAAGTATTGCAGTAAGAGCATTGCTGGCTGATATTCATGAGCCACTACTAAACAACAGGAGTCCTCCCCAGAATGCGGTTGTGCTGTTTGTTGTCATAGCTAGAATAAAAGATGAGTATTTTGTTACAGAATGCTGACAAAGTTGAAGTTGAAAGGTGACCTAATTCCAGTTATTGGGCACTTTTGCTTACACCTTGGTCAATTTTTTGCATATAATACTGGTGGCGAATACGAAAACTGACCCTCCCCAATAGTCCGAATTTTCATCCAGCCAAAAATCAGGCAAAGCCATTGGGTGGTTTTTGAAAAATCAATGTTCAAAACAAAATAATCGTTGCCAGAATGGTTCTTCGGCCAAATCTCTAGTTTAAAGCAATAAAGTCCGACATTCATAAAATGTGCAATTAGGTTATTAGATAAATTAGAGCTTTTTCAAGACATGTTTATTGCCCGTGAAAAACATGTGGTGTAATGGATTGTACGAACTGATTCAATGGGAACGGAGTATATGTGGTTTGCAGTGTTCAAGAGAGTTAAAATCTACTTTTTGCATCTCAGAAGGCACTCGACATCGATTAGTCACTGACTGGTCATGTCCAGTTCTAGATTTATTGAAATTAACTCTTAAGCATCCCACTGCAACGCACATGAATCTAACTAAAGAAATTAATTTTCACTCTAGCATCTGTGACCCGAAACATTCGGGCCCAATTGACTTCAGGAACAACTCTCCGAACGCCCTTCTAACTGAGCTAGGGAGGCTACAGTAGCACCAAGTTGCATAGTAGGAGTTCGTATGTTTGTAAGGCTTACAAAGAGCAGCAGTTTTCAATCTGTCTGTGTTTAGCAATGATTCACTCAAACAAAGCTGAAGCAAGTTTGTTGATTACAAAAATTGCCGGTTTGGTGGTGTCAACAGTTCCTTTAAATTCTACTAATTCAATGCTGTTGTATTTTGTATGTTCAGTAAAATTTAAAAACTCATTTCATGCATGTGCATTTATAGTGTGGGCTGTGAAAACACGAACTTATTCTGCTCCATTTGAGTTCCTTACTGCCAAATTTTTAATACATTAAGTTAATGAAATCTACAAACATTAAACTGAAGGAATGATCATTCCATATCTATTTAGCATTTCATACTTAGAAGCCTTTGGCACTTTAATTTCTCACGAACCAAACGAAACCCAAATGCATCTCCATCTGTGTTTATTTAGTAGAGCTGAAATAGAAAGGTTTGGTCAACACTTTGATCATTTTTGTTTGAGCTTGCTTCCAAACAATTTCTTCAAAGGTTTTCAAAGAATTTTATTTTATATGAGCTTCCCAGACACAGACTGCTTACAGAACTGTTTTTAACCTGACCATTAGTTGAACTTGTCCCTTTTGAACGAGCGAATGGAATTTACTGTTTGCTGTTCTTGCTTGATGCAGTAACCTAAAGCTCCTCCTACCAGAATATTTATTTGGTATACACAGTTCGCTTAACTCCTGTGCATTCGCTTAGACACAATCTGGGACTTGATGATAGATAAAAATCCATCTCGGCAATTGTTTTTCACAAAACGAATTACTACTTTTACATTTGGGCCGATTGAGACATTTCAACAATCAAGATTTGCGTTTTAGCAGCCACATCACTTCCAAATAAAAATGAATAATTCAACATATCGCCATACACTTGATGCATACGAGTTGTCATTTCTTGTTTGGACTAATGTAATAGCAGTGGGTGGCCTTGTTGCCCATGGTATTATTTTTACTGTTATGTACTTGCACAAGAATAACTTTAGACACATGTTTTACAAGCTGATGGTAACATTGGGAATTTGTGAAATTACTTTGTTGTTGTTGCATTTGGTTTTTCTTACACCAAGCGCAATCCTTGGGATCGAGAA
The DNA here is from genome assembly GCA_030248195.1 of Trissonchulus latispiculum. Taxonomy (NCBI): domain Eukaryota; kingdom Metazoa; phylum Nematoda; class Enoplea; order Enoplida; family Ironidae; genus Trissonchulus; species Trissonchulus latispiculum. The sequence continues at coordinate 71,990 of JASAND010028842.1, forward strand.
CGTTCCTTACCAGTATCAAAGAGTTTGTGGTTTTCTCACTGGTGTGGCAGCACAGAGTATCTTCTGTCTGATTCCAACGTTGTCGGCTAACCGTTTAGTTGCAACAGTTGCCTGGAAAGCTTTCCGTCTTTATGCAACAAATGCTGTCGCCTATTCGCTTGTATTCGGATGTATTGCCATTGCCATATTATTAATGACCGCACTTGAGTTATCTGGCTGTTTTATTGTTCTGACACATTCTTATATTTATCGGGTTGTATGTAGCAAGGACAGTTTGGCTTCTAAGGTGATATCACATATTGGTTTAATTGGTTTGTTTTCAGCATCTATCTGTATATCAATGCAGGTGATTATATTCTGGAAAGTCAAGTCAGTTGCTATCAGAAACCATGGCGGCAAAAAAGAAAGGTCATTAGCTTTACAGTTTGCGTTATTTAGTTCAATCTACTTCACGTATGCTATTTTTGATACACTGGCTGATATTCTGAAAAAACACACAATCATTGACCATAAACTGGCAGACTCATTTACCAGAACTATGGGACTGGCAACGTCACTCTGCAATCCTGTTGTATATCTTTGCTTTAACTCTGATATCCGGAATCACTTGCCGTGCAGTAAGGGTAGTTAATAGCAAAATGGAGGAAACGGCAGTCATATACAACGTGCAACATATGAAACATGATACTAAATGATATGTTCAATTTATTTTGTCATATAAGTTAATTCATGACTAAAAAACTAAATCAGCCAGTCACTACGATTGTGAATTGATTGTGTACAACTTTTTCGAAAATGTGGATATTACTCAAACTAGCTTCTTTTCTGGTTCTGCATATCAAACATTCACAACCACCTCTTTTCTAATCGAAATTATATTCTGAGAATGCTACTTTGGGCACATGTACATTCAAAATAATCGAGTACTTAAACTTACTTAAAAACATGGATAGACGATCCCGTGTATATCCAAGACGAGAAGTGGATTTAAAACAGTTTTGATCATTCTGCCTTCATGCTTGCTATGTTTCATAAAACACCAGATAGTTAGAATCAACCAGGTTCCCACGAAGGTTTATTCAAAGTTGCTCTGTTTGCATCATTGAGTTCCCATCAAATCACATAATAGCATCGACTGTGACGAAGATAGACGAAACGTTGTTTTCTCACATCTGACTTTTAACACAACGTTGACTAAAGACCATGGTTATGGCTACTTATTTTGTTATCCTTAAATGAACCCAAGCACGCGCAATTGGCTAGCCCATTTACTGATTTTGTTCACAACATTATTTGTCGAGAGTTTAAAGGGCTTAAAATGCCCAGGTAAGGTAATAAGCATTTTTGTCAAGATAGTGCATGATCAGTAAAGGAAACCTGACAACCTTTCTACGTTCTGGTTACTTTATAATTAATAGTACAACTCACTTTCAAGAAAAGGTTTGCGCGCGATGTGTACAGGTACGATGAGGCAATCCAACGAGGTTTTACATATGGTGCTGGTGTTGCTGGGTCATATTCTTTCTAAATTGCCCTGACATCCTAGTTTACCTCTGTTACAGTGGACGGAAGTAAAGAGAGCGGGAATGTTAAAATAATGTTTCCTTGTATCTACGGTCTAAAGTTAAAATTATTAAAAATCAAACTATTAATTGCCAAAACTGCAGTTAAAATAATTTATTGTAAAGTTGTATTTTAGTTTTCTAGTTTTTAATTATTTCTAATATTAATATGGTGGCAATCCTCTTTCTATTTTTTTATTGATTGCCTGCTATTTCTTTGTCTTTCGCATAACATGTAACGCTTGCACACAGAAAGTCACCATTTGTTTTCAACAGCTACATAGTGACCGAATGATCTCGCGCTTTCGCGCTTTGGAACATAGTTTAAAAATGCTAAACTTTAAAGATTTAGAATTGATTTCTTTGCTCAGTCAGGTCTCTGCTCGCTGTATCACTGTGATTTCACATTCATTTTTTAATTTCTCCTTCATGTGGTTAACAGAAACAACTCGTTAACGCAACATGAGCTTCGGACACATATATCAGTTTCTGAAAATAGTGTGTACGCGATGGCTGCCGCTAAGAGAAAGCTTGTGAAAATGATGTACAGCTTGTCCTTTCGTTACAGTTTACTATCCCATCACAAAATAGTTCCAATTAGCTCGATTTACCTGAGTAATGTTAATATGGTTTCCATTCATCTTACGGCTCGGAATCTATGACTTGTCCTTATCACTTAGCATGTCCTATAACTTAACATCAAATATTTACAACTGTAATGACATTAGATGGTCATAAGAAGGGTTGTCATCCGGGCCTGTTTCAGGTTTTCTTTGGGACCGTTTCCGGGCCATAGGAAAATTTGATATAAAGGGATAGATTTTTAGATTTTAGATTTAGATCAAATTTATACTGCAAGTCCTTGAAACTGTAAGCTGTTTACATACTTCAATTGATTTGGAAAATACGAATGTATCCAGCGTTAACTTTGTATAACATATATAAAGTATTGACTAAACAATAGTATCATTGTTGTTTGGGCGCCTTTACTGCGCCAGGGCGCATCGCTCGATACAGTTTTCAATTCAATCGTTTTCATTCAAATGCTCCAATGATTTGTGAAATTGGTGAATGGCACATTAATTTATTATACCTATTCGTTTATTGAGATGACGTTTAAGATCCAAGACATAATCAGAATAGGCTTACAGTTACAGTAAAGCGTTCCTTTACATTAAAAATCATTGCAATTTTCACAAAATGTATTAATTTTGCATTTATTTCCTATCGGTGATGTCTATTATTCGCAGAACACTAGATTAAAAATACTGCTTTACTAATTCTGGCTATTCTGGCCGGTATCGAGCCCGAAATCCGGGCCGTCCTCCGGCTTGTTTCGGGTGACTAAGAATTTTTTGGGCTGGCCCGGATTTTTTGTTAACGTGACAGTTAAGTTAATAGTAGTCAGAAGCAGTTATTAAATCAAAAGTTTGAATTTAAATGGGTAATTAGCTAAGTTTACAATTTACAGTATATATTAAAATTGAAATTTGAAATTTATCGAAATAACATTTTCTATGCAATATTCAAAGCCCAGCTGTAATATGAACACCAAGGGAAGAATCCAAGAAGACATGAGATATTAAACCTTCAGGCTATATTCCAAAATTGGCAAAATTAACATTGAAAGTTGTAAAAAATTATGTAAATACTTCCGTTTTGTCAAAGAACAGTTACAAGCTCTGTACCAGAAGCATCGTCTTTAGAGATAAAGGGTGAGGCTTAAAACGAAAGCAACCATGAATTCGTTCCATATTTCGAAAATACAAGAAAGTTTTACATTTCGAACGAGTTCCAGTTAGTAGCTGGCTTGAAAATTGCCCGAAGCTCTAATTATTTGCGAATGACTTTAATTTATTTTGAACTTTTTGCGCTTTTTTGCAATTTTGCTTTTTCTAATATATTTATTTAATATACACGAATAAGAGGTTTATATATATATACATATCGGATTTACTTAATCTTAATGCATTTAATTTTATTAAGCAAATGATGTTGTACATGCAACCGAATATTGTTTTTTCCATAGAGTCATACATAGTTAATTATATACGTACTTTAGAGTTTTTAGATGCAGGTTTTCCATTCAAACTTAAGGTACTGATATCGCTTTGTGTAAATTTGACTCTACAGGCTCCAATTCGTTATGAAAGTAGATGAAGCCTTCCAGATATGTTATTTTAGTGCTCTTTATCATACTGGGACCAGTCACGGATTTTTAGGCCAAAAGATAAGAAAGTTTTGGTTTTTGGCCTTAGCCTTCTAGTAGGTAGACCAGACACCGGATTGGTTGTTATGGCTGGAAAGAGGACACAAAAATGAACATTTTTGCTTTTACAACCTTTGAGCTACCTCCAGTGGTTAAGTCAGAGTAAGCAAAATACCATTTTGATGGTCAAAAAATAGCCAATGGGGAAATCGGTTTTTTTTAAAAGTACTCTCAAACCTTATGAACAATTTTCGTCAATTTATACTCAATCGATACAGCGTCCAAATGACCATTTTATGAATCTTTCCTGGCCGGACTTTATTGTTTTCAGCTAGAGACTTGGCCGGAAAACCATTTTGGCAAAACTGCGGTTAGCTTGTTTGTTTTTGTTTTGTATGGTTTTGCTAATTTTGCAAGTTTCGTAAGCTCATGAGAATATCTGGACTTTAAGCTCCGAAACGATGTATAAAGTTCTTTCCAACTCCCAAATGTGCGAAAGTTATAGCGTTTTAAAAAATCAACACAAAAGCACTGCACAAAAGGATACCGCCACCTTAAGAATATCATACAACAAAGTTGTAAAAACACTATCACACGTCGGAAGGAGCAAGACTGTTAAGGGCGAACAAAAACTAAAGGCTTTTGAATAAGCTCACTACTCCCGCAGCCACGATAAGTTGATCAGTGTAAAGGAGCAAGCGATTTGCTGTTATCTCAATCCAAATGGAGCTACTTTAGGTATAGTGAATGATGGGATATATGAAACAAACAGCAGAGATAGTGAGACATGTCGAGAATCCATCAATCCTTTGCATTTTATTAGTGGCATAGATAAAGAAGGCCCCATCTTTGCATGTTATAAGTTCCCGATTTTGTGTTTTCAATGTTTTCAATGCATTCGGCTTTTTTCATTGTTTTGAGTTTTTTAAGAACAGTACGGAACATGCAGACAGAGTTGGCACAGTTGAATGCGCCACGATTGTTCTATATTCGAGAAACTACAATAGGTGGTACAATTCGATTAAGTCTAGGCGAAAACTAGAATTGTGCAACATAGCAACTTTACAACGTATTTGGTAATCTGCCTCAGCCTAACAATCAGAATGTGTCACGGACTATGAGCTAGAACTAATAGGACACTAGCCCGTCCGGACAATTCACTAGCTATATCATTGTCCAGACTATGGGCTAGTCACAGCAGGACATTGTACTGCATGGAATTCCGTATGATAATTAAGCCTGTGTGCAAATGCTGCGTATGACTTACAGTCGTTCATCTTAACAGTCGAACAAGGTCAAAAGGTCAAACTTCAACAAATGACTAAATTAGTTGTCATCATGGATCCATTGGCAGAAAAAGGTTTGACAAGAAAAGAATTGGAATGAAAAATATTTTCGAGGCGTCTGTTTGTCTGGGGCTAGTCTAAACCCGAGGAATTTCTCCAGACCATTGTGGAATTTTAACTGAGGCTTCTTTGAAATTAAACGATACCTAAGATACGAAGCAAACTACCACATCTGTTTTCTAAACGAAGTATTGTGCTGCAACTCATAATTATGCTCGACTCGAGAAATGTCCTTTTTAAGTGGATACATTGGCTGTCCTTATCAACAGGCTAGTCAAAGCTTCAACCGACGTATCACCAAAGCATATGAAAGTTACTGATGTAAATACAACAAATATAAGCGATAGCAGTACTAATACAATAACTTATGCTGTCATGAACAGGTCAGTTGATATCTTGGACATTCATTTTCTACTGAAATAACCAATATGGAAAATGTTTGAATTGAGCTTTTTTTGAAGATAACAGGTATCTTAAAGCTACTTCTACGTCTTGCTGCAAACGCGTCAATGCTAATATGCCAACAGATAGCGTGGCGGTCACAAAATATTTTCGGAACGAAATAGTTAATGTTAGCCGATGGTTAGCTTGTTCATACTTAAGCTATGAATGATAGCTGGCAGATCATAGGGGGAATCTCTAACCCCATCAAAAAAGAGCAGGGACGAACATGGGGAGGCTAACGACAAGAGCATCCAAAAATAACTTACTGACATTCCCAGGTAAATGGTTTGCGTTATTGTAATGAAGCGATAATCCAATAAATGAGAATAGATAATGTTACAATCGTGCATGAATGAATGAATGGGCAACGGAACTTGTCCCGGAACTATCGAGGATTAGCCGATGAGGGTTATGGACTGAATTCCGTGACAGAAATTAGTAACATTTTAATATAATCACTTTTAGAAAGTAAGTTTGTTTACATAACTCTTTCTCCAAATTTATCCCCTTGATGTCATTCAATAGGGGCAACAACATCTTTTCTTTTGTTTCGAATTGATGTAGCCGGAATGCTCATATTATGGACATCCAATTCCAAAGAGAGGTTACATTTCCGCAACCGCTTGCTAAAAATGTATTCTTCGCGTCTGAAAGTTGCATTAAACATTAAGTAAAAAATAGCGTTGATTCCAAGATTTAAATTAAACAAAGCTATAGTAGAATAAAACAAGACATTATCAACGGCTACTTGGCTCGATCGTAGCATCTGATCTGCTATGGGAGCTGGTGTGGCAAAAATGACTAGCCCCACAAAACAGAAGAACATCATTTTGGAACCTCTAGCACGCTTCCTGAGTTCTGCTTTAGTGGCTTGGGACGTTGTTGCTTTAAGTTTAAGGAAAATGCAGCCATAGCAAATTAGCATGATCAAGCAAGGAATATATATGAAGATCGTATCTACACATATCTTCCACTCAATCTGGTTTATGTCAATGAGGCAGAAAGCAGACTCGGGTATTGCAACAAATTCTCCCCACAATTTTAATCCTGGCAGCATCGCAATTATTATAAACGAAGGTAACCAGACGCAGGAGCTCCAAATAAAGTAGGACATTCGAATAGTGAAGGTCCTTGCATACAATACAGGGGAAAACACTGCTGTAAACCGATTTATGGCAATCAGAGACTGCCCTAGGACTGAAGTACCACTGCTGAAATACCAAATCGATCCAATCCATCGGCACATTAAATTCATTGCTCGTGTTTCCTCTTCAGTTCTAGATTCTACAGAACCAAAGACTATGCTAAAGACCCCTTGTAAAGCAATTAGTGCGCTGCACAAGGAATCCGTTGCTGTCAACAAACACACAAGGTTATAGGTTACTTGCTGCCGCAACTCGTTTGACGTCATAATAAGTATTGCTATGAGGACATTGGTAGTAGCTATTCCTGAGCCGGTACCAAGCAGCATTAGTCCTCCCCAGAATGCGGTTGTGCTGTTTGTAGTCACTGGCAAAATTAGTCGATGGCTGAAAAGAAAGGAACGGAAATGCAATAATAATTCGGACGGTTCTCTAAGTAGAGTAAGCATTTACTGCCATAGTGTGCTTTGGAAGAACTCCTTCTCAAAAAGGTAAGGAGCTGCCTGCAAACGCGTTAACAAAATATTAAGCAAATCAGGTTCATAAGCGCAATTCCACTGTTTAAGCTGGCGCAATGTTCAAACTGTTCACAGGAGCTGTTATGCGCACTATCATAAGGACGAGACTTTCGCTTATCCGTTTCACAGAGAAGCTTAACGCTTCTCTGTGGAAAGATTAGCAAGCCAAGTTAAATCATACAATTCACTCTTCCTTTCCCTGTTACTCGCGTGCGTATATATAGCGGAGAGCACGCGGCCGCGGTAGGTATTGTGGCGTATTTGTGCGTATAACAAATTTATATTGTATGATGTTATAGATTATTGTGGGTATTGGGCGTGTCAGCATGGACTACTGCTACCCACCATTTCATTTCTGAGTGAAACTAGATTAAAAGACAAATCTAAAATTTAAAGTACACATCAATGCAGCTTATCCTCACTTTTAGCAAGGTCACACGCATTGTGTATATCTAGCATACTATCATACATGTGCTTGGGAGGGGTTCATCCCCCAGGCATGAAGTCACCCCTCAGAATCCGGCTTTTTCCGGTTTTTTGGGCAAAAACCTGAAAAATCCGGCTATCCGGAGGTTCACCCCAATTTTCCTCTCGCACATGCCTGCAAACTACATATTCTATTCTTATCGTAGTATCGTAAGTGACATTAGAAGTTGAAGATTTTTAAACGTGTCAAAAGTAATATTGTGGATTGTGGATAACATTTACACGTAGGATTTCTATCAAATTTACAAAAATTTTCACGTTCCTTTTTTCAGATTCTTGAGTGTTTTTCCTTAAACTTTTCCATTCCGGGAATAATAATTTGTTTGCCGAAAAAGTTAAGTCAAAAGATTTTCTTGAATTATTCTTGAAATTAAACAGATTTTAACACCGTTCCTGAGGGTTTATATTCCGGTGGGTATTAAACTTGAAGTAGAGTTCTTGGGTTCAATCCACCGTTAAAACCTGATCTAATTTTCGGATTTAGTTTGTTGTCGCGTAATTTCACTTTAAATCGTGGTTTAAATGACCATTTCATGACACCACCTCAAAATTCAATTGATTATGGTTTAGTACTGAAACTTATATACTTATATACTTATACTTAGACCTAGCCATATGCTTAGACTTAGGCAAGCTCTAAGGCAAATACAAAAGCCAAACTAACCACGAAGCTTTAGTTTATACAAAAGGAAACCCCAAGTCTAAGACTAACACTAAGCCAAAGCCAGCCAGTAGAATTGCAATGATAAAAACCGAGCCTCGACAATATGTAAGGTATGGCTGAGGCTTAGGTTTAAGATCGTTCGGATACTGGATTAATTCCGGCTATTTTATGCGTTGAAATTTATTGAAATTTAATGCAATATAATGGTTTATCCTCGAAAACATTTTAGGACGTGAAAATCTGCCGTTGTCGTGAAATTAGCTTATAGTCAATTGCATAGCCATTCAAAACCAACAACTTTGGTTTCGAAATTATTTTTTGCTTTCTTGCGGACAGGAGGTAACAACAAAAATTAATTTTCTGGCAATCCCGATATAGCCCTCATTTGTACACTACTGTACTATGTTTCGTGACAAACACAAAATCAATTTGATTTTATCTTGGGTTGGTTTGGTTTTGGGTTTGGTAGTTGAATTTAAATTCGTGATTAATTTTAACATTGTTCCTAGTAATGCATATAGACGTAGCAATTGTGACGTAATCGAAGGTTAACACGGGGGTCTGCGGAGGGGGTCCAAGCCCCTCCAATCCGGGCAAGGTAGAAGCCCTACCGAAGTTGGGGAGGGAGCAAGCACAGGGTCTGGGAGTAAGCAATAATAGCCGGAAAATATAGGATTTTACACTAAAATTTTAAAAACTGTCCGGGTTTGCCGTAATTTTAATCTTTCTCAAAAATTTTAAATTCTTTCTAAAAATTGAAGATTTTGTTGCAAATTTTAAGAAATCGCAAATTTTAATAAAATTGTCTTTAATATTTTGAAAAATTTTAAAAATCTTTTTTGAGCTGCAAGCCCCCTCCAAATTTTCTGGGGACAAGCCCCCAACCCAGGATCCTATCCTATGTATGGACGTAATGACTGTCGATTTGTCGGATTTGGTCATATGCAGTCCTTTTTCAGTATTTTGCCTGTTGCCCACGGATTGTTAACACTGAAAGAGTCAGTCATTGATGACAAGCGCTCTATGTGATAACGCTACAGACAATAGTTAGAATGCACAGTCCACAGAAAGGCCCAAAAAAGGATAGGCACCTGTGTGCAACGTTGCGCTGTGCAAACCCCAAGCACCGGCATGCAAACTCTAGGTACCGCTGTGCATACCAATATTGAATCCTTTCTCTAATAAATGGCAGAAGTGATAGTACTTTTACTTTTCAAATGGCACACAAACAAAATATTAACTATTTTTGTAAAACTCTTTAGACATTCAAAACGAGTAATGAGTACAAGACAAGTAATTTCTTTGGGATTTGCTCGCATTTTTTGTAAACTTATAACAAAAACCAGGCAAATCAGTACCGTTGTATATTAATTTGTCCTTTCCATGACCTGACTTACGAGTATCTGGATTTTCTTAATCAGCTATAAAACGTACAAGTTTTTGGTATAGGAATTAAAGGACACCACAATTTGTTAAGAAAGCGATAGTGGCAGTGTCAATTTAATTTGTGAATGCTAATTTGTTCTAATTGCAACATGTTTGACGTTTTACTACATTTCGATTAGTTTGCACAGTGGGAAGATTCCCAATGAAGACGATTCATCCGTCAAACCAAAAATTGACATATACTCTCACAGCACAGTACAGACTCATAAAATACCCTCCTGTTGTCGACGCATGCAGAGGAAAAGGTTAGCATACGATCACTATTAGAGTTCAAATTCAAATTGACTTCACTCAGCTCTGCTTCTAAATTCATCCTTCACACTACTTCACAAGATCTTGGCAATTGAGCCAGGTTATTGCTTTGCTTCAGAAATGAAATTAACAGAAGTCGCACGTTAACGCATTCCGTAATTAGGTTAATAATTTAATCTTCAGTGAGAGACGCAGGTGGAATAGATCTGCAGTACTTCATGACAAGTTTAACCCCACCTTTGCTCAATTCGATGAAAGCGAATTGAAGGTTTGATTATTGGAAATAAAGGCTAACCTGTGCTATTTTTGCGTCATCCCCAAGACTCTACTAATTATCACTGACAGTGACGACATTTGCTACAGCAAGTATAGCACATCGCAATGTTAACATAAGCAAATTAGTGTTTTCTAGTTTGATGCTGCGCCCACCATAGTTCTGTGACTAACTCAAAAGCAAACTTGCTCAGGGACACCAAGGTTTCGGCGTTGAATATTAGCCCAAAAGCAATCATCTGAGGTAGCGGTATTACACTGATTACATTGCTTTCCCGCATATGACCAACCGGTTGTTCTATTCAAGGTGTTTCCCTCTAACCCGCCTACCACATGAAAAGCTCGCATAGGATAATACAATTGTTGAGGGTCTTGGTTGACAAAGTTGCACCTAACTTTTCACAAAAATTGACAGATTGCTATCAGCAGACAAAAGATAAAGTATGAAACACCTTGTCTGCGATTTCTTTTTTGACTTCTCTATATGCCTGAGGTTTGTGTGCTGCTGACAGAGCCCATAGCCACAGCCTCAGATCCAATTTGCAGGCTCCCTCCACTGTACCACTTCCTTTATACTCATACCTTCTCCCACGTTTTGAACTTATCCCACTCACCTTGAAGTGCCCAGATATTAAACAAACTTAGGAATTTTTGGTGAAAAGTTTTGCAAAACTTCCAGCTCCCCCGGAAATCGTTGTCCAAAAATTAGTTTATTCCTGCTGCGCCTCAGCGCAGCAGGTCTCTTATGTTTGCTCTGACATCTTGGTTCCCACGCAACGACTTGCAAAACATAGGTCTTTGCATGAAAGCGTGTAAACAATGCTTTAAGATGGCAGAGCATGATTTACACTACAGTCCGATTTCAAAACAGCTATGACTCACAAAGCAAATAAAATCAGAAGATTGCTAATTCATTAAAAGGAAACAGGTTTATTCTTTACTGACAGGCTAAAGATCTCTTTCAACCTTTTGCAGACGACAGCTGACCATTTTGAAGAACAAGATTTATGTGAAGTTAAAGTTAAGTTCAAATGGAATGGTTTTAATCGCAGTCAATAAGTAAAACATGCGAACATTACAAATTTATGAAAGTTGTATTTCTTTTACAGTTTATTTAAGGCTTGGTAAGAATTTGCTTGCATAATTGCATTTTGCTTAATTTCCCAGTAACTTCAACTTTAAAAGAGATTCCGCTGAGCAGCAAGCCTACAATTTATGGAAATGTTCTTTTGACAACATTTAATCTTTTGCAGGCAATAGTGCTTGTTTCGTTATAAAACTGAATCATTTAGCTTGGTTGGGGCAATGTCAGCATTTCACGTGAACAACGGAATGTTGAAAACAGCGTGAACTAAACTTGACACAAAAATGTGTTTACAAAATTGTGATTACTTTCTGCATTTAATATTCATCGGAGATCCATAAGATTATATGTTTTCTGAATCGTCATGATGCGATGAAAGTTTTTATAAAATTTAGAATTTTGAAAATTTTCAAAAATTTTAAAATACCGGTTTATCGAAGCTTGCTCAGGAATACTCATACTAAAAAATTTCTTTCTTTCATGAAGCTTATCCATCTGAAAGCACGCAGAATGACGCAAGGACTTAAGATTATCGGTTGCCATTTGTATTCTTTACTAGCATTTTTCGATTTTCGAAATCCTTTGATCTTTGTCGCTTTGACTCGCTTAGTACTTGATAGAAAATTTTTTGTTTTTTATTTTCGGGACCGCTTGGGCATCTGATTTAGCATTGTAAAAGTCGTTTTTAAAAATTTCCGGGAAAGGAGATTGTTTCGAAAAATTACCCCTTTTTGACCCAAAATTTGGATACACTGGTATTGAAAAATTGCGTCTAGATAAGTCATGCTAAGTATTCCATGTTTGCTGAATCCAACGATATGAAAATGTTATACATTTTCTGAATCATGATCATCAGTACTGAGCGAGCAGTAGCGAGTCAAAGTTGCAAAAGCGGCAAAGATCAAAGGATTTGAAAAATCGAAGATGCTAATAAAAATCCAAATTGTAACCGATTTTCTTCGTCCTTGCGTCTCTATATGCTTTAAAGGTGGTGGTTACTTTGGTCACATAACGTTTGCACCATTATTACTCATTCATTATTTGGAGTTAAGAAGCAATTTCTATATCAAAATGTAACTTAACATTTTCTCTTTTTAATGCATGCCACAGAAACTAATATTTTGCCTTTTAAAATATTTTTTGCATACAGTTTAGAAGAAGTACGATTTTCCAGAATTTTTGCAGACTCAAGTAAATTTTTTCGCGAGACATCGGTTATATCATTCGATACCTCCATCAAATAGTCTGGAGACGATTTTTTATTTCATTGTGAAATCGCTCTTCGTTATAGAGAAATAAGCTGAAATGTGTGCGTAGCCTGTATTTTTTGCCTACTTTTTTCCAATTTGTCAAGCGATTACTTTAGCTAGAAAGCAGCAATCGGGGCAACTAAAAAAATCGTCCCTGGGTATATTTGTGCAGAACACATTTGTTCAGTAGCAGCCCTCCAGCTTGCATGGTGAATGCTCCACAATCTTTGGTAAACAATTGGTCGTGTTTTTTGCAGAAACTACATTTTGTATGATAGCAGCCTACAGGATAGCAGTTTGGGAAGACGATCATGCGTCGGATAATTTGTCCCTGTGAGACCTTCAGATCGACGCCCTTAGTTTGATTTTACGGCTTGCGTAGTTCAAGAGCTGTTGGATTGTTTGATTTCTGCAAAAATGACAAGTTTTCGACGCCAAAACAAGAAAGTTGGCTATATCTCACGGTAGAGAAAAGCTAGAAACTTGCTTTAAAAAGCAAAAATGTGAAGCTTAATAAGATCTTTTCGAATCGATATAGTAATAACTGTATAGCAGCTGCCAAACGTTCAGAAATTGGGAAAAACCACTCTGACCGGAAATCTCGAATTTTTCAATCGAGATTGCGCGTAGAGTATTAGAAAACGCTAAAAGAACTTATTTCGGAAAGTTTCAGCAAATTTCAACTTGGTTTACGCCGCCAAATAACAATATGTGCCTAAAAGCGAATCACCACCTTCTAAGATGGGAAAAGTTTTCCCGAAAGAAAGAAATTTTTAGCATGCATATTCCTGAGCAAAACTTCGATAAACCGGTATTTTAAAATTTCTGAAATTTTTCAAAATTTTAAATTTTATAAAAATTTACTCGCGTCATGACGGTTCAGAAAATACATAATATTATTGGTATCCGATGAATACTAATGCAGTAATCACAATTTTGTAAACACATTTTTGTGTCAGAGTTTAGTCTCACTATCCAGCAAAACCGAAAGTTAGTATACACTCCATACCTCAAGCTTGGACGCTTTTCTTTTCATATTTGATTTCATTTCATTCGACTTCACTCACACTTCACACATTTCGTTCACATTGGCACATTTCTTTCACATTTCACACATGCCATTCACATGTTACACTTAATATAGTAGTTGTTTTCATAACAGTTTTCAAGTTTTATTAGCAAATACCAAGTAAAGCAAAAGTAACCACAAGTGCTCCTTTTCAGTTACGATTAGCACCATGAAGGCCGAGCTATAAACGACAAGTCAAGGAGAAAAACTTTGAAAACCAGTATATAAACTTAGGGAATATTCCATGATTGGTAAATAATATAGATTACTGATAGTTGACATGGCTGCATCATAAAGCTTTCATTGTAGGATTTTAGTGGACATTTTCAACCACCTTAGCGACGTAAGTGAATAGGTATCCGGGCTCTTCGAACGTTGTCAGCAGCATTTCATAAAATTTATGTAAAATGCAAAATATCAGAACATTAAGAAAATGTACCTTTGCCACGAAATCCGTGCATACAGATACGTTGTATATGTGCGCCGACAGTTTTAATGTCAGCTATGTGTCTATCAAAAGATGTTGAGTAGACCATTATAGCGAGTTTCCGCAGAACCAACATAGCTGCAATTCCAGCCAAATTTTCGTACTCTGTTACAGCACCAGATTTGCAGCAATCAGATAGTTAGCATTACACTTAGAAAGCTTCATATAAGAGGACTCTAAAGCACCGCTTAAAGTTAAAAGTCACCTTGCGAGGCTGCTGATAAAGTGCCTGAAACAATGGAACTCAGCTGGCCAGTTTTTCATATGTCTAATCTGCGGAAACTTGCTATAATGGTGTACTCAAAATATTTTGTTGGACGCACTATCTGCAGCTTCACTACAGTCAGAAGGAAGTCCTAGGAACCCAAGAACCGTAGGGCAGGAGATATCCATAGCTGGGGAAATAAATAGTAAAGAAAAGCAATAGTAACCGTAGTTAGTAATTAGTGACAATAACCGTACCCTTCTGCATTCTAGTAGTCACATCCTAATGAAGGGCGCGGGGAATATATTTGGATTAATAAGTCGCCAATTCTTTCTCTGCAAGTTTTAAATTTTCAAACTAAAATACATGCGTTCAGGGTCAGCGAAGTTGGTTACGACATCTTAAATTAATTCAATTAACCACTCTAAATGGAATAAATTCGGCAACTGTTGGTCATTGGTGTTGAGGAACTGGTCCTTCGACCACAGTTGCGCCCTCATTCTGGCTGATACCCTTGGGGTACCCAGATGAAGTGATAGTTGGATAAAAATCTGGCATACAATACTGATATCTGTCCATCTGATATTTGCGTCAGTGCTAAACTCGATCAACAGCATTAGGACAGATGAGTTACAGGAAATCCAACAGTCTAATTGATTATCAGTGACAAATTGCTACTGGCAGAATCCTGTCGCAGTAGTTATTCACCATTGAATCAGTTATTGTTTAGAGAACATAATTTGGTTTTTGGTTAGCTTATATCGCCCTCCAAATGACAACCGTTCATGTTATTCAACAGGAACAACAGTGTCATTGCGCCTATTAGGTTTTGAAATAACAGATGTGCTCATTTGAGCTTCCGCTTCCAAGGACCGGCTGCACTTCCACATCCGTTTTCCAAAGGCACAGGCTTCGCGCCTAAACGTAGCATTGAACATTAAATAAAATATGGCATTAATCCCCAAATTTAAATTAAACAAGAACAACGTAAAATAGAACAGTATGCCTTCAAATCGGAATACTGACAGCTGGCTTGGGCGTAGCATCTGATGAACCATAGGAGCAGGCGTGGCACATAGGACCAAACCCACAAAGCACAGAAACATCATCTTTGAGCCTCTCGCACGCTTTCTCAGTTCTTCCTTAGCTGTCTGTGATGACGTTATTTTAAGTTTCAGAAAAATGCAGCAGTAGCAAGCCAGCATTATCAAGCAAGGAACATATATGAAAATCATATCCATGCACAACTTCCAAATAACCTGGTTGGTGTCGATAAAGCAAAACGCAAACTCCGGGATAACTATAAATCCTCCCCACAATTTACTCCCTGCCACCACCACAACTAATATGAAAGAAGGAAACCAAACGCAGAAACTCCAAATGAAATATGATATTCGAATGGTAAAGCTCCTGGCGTAGAATACCGGAAAGAACACAGCTGTGAATCTATTGATTGCAATCAGAGCCTGCCCTATGATGGATGTACCATTACAGAAAAACCAAAACGGTCCTAACCATTGACAGATCAGGTCCATTGCCAAAATATCTTCATTCGAGCTAGATCCTTCTGGCCCGATGACTACGCTGAAAACTCCTTGAATAGCAAATATTGCGCTGGATAGGGAGTCCGTTACTGACAGCAAACATACAAGGTTATAGGTTACCTGCGAGCGTAAATGGTTTGACGACGTGATAAGTATTGCAGTAAGAGCATTGCTGGCTGATATTCCTGAGCCACTACTAAACAACAGGAGTCCTCCCCAGAATGCGGTTGTGCTGTTTGTTGTCATAGCTAGAATAAATGATGAGTATTTTGTTACAGAATGCTGACAAAGTTGAAGTTGACCTAATTCCAGTTATTGGGCACTTTTGTTTACGCCTTGGTCAATTTTTCTTTGCATATAATACTGATGGTGATAGCACTTGCACAATATTCTATATTCCGCCATATTTGTCACACTCCGTGTTAGCCAATTTATTCATCTTCCACCAAAAGGGTCAGCATAGTTAACTTAGAATCATTGCATAGCAAAGGGACACTCCATTTTCCAAATAATCCAAATAATACACTCCATTTTTTGTAAATAAAAGCTCATGCACTCCTGACAATAATTTCTCGAGTACGAGTACGAAAGGAAAAAGCTAACATAAAGCTAATAAAGCAATTCAAGAATGGCTTGTAATTTTCAAAGTAAGCAAAAATACGCTTTTGCAAGTGTTTTTACACCTTATTTTTGGTGGCGATAGAGCTAGCTAGCTAGCCAGATCCTAGGATTCTAACGTAATTTCGTATTACCCTATGGGCCTATCCCTCACCAATCGTGTTGATTAGTAAATATTGTCTAAATATTGATAATTATTGATTAGGTTGATTAGTAAATCACAATTATAGCAAATAGAATTCCTGGCTTCTACCTCGTACAATAAACAGATCATTCTAGCAATTCATTAATTATTATGTGTCTGCCAAGTACTTGTCTCACTAGAGTGTACGGAGTGTTATCGGTCTCAGATACTGAATATATTTGTGGTACACAGACTATATCTGGCAATGAAAAGGCGAATATGAGAGAACACTATATTCAATCTGTGTTCATACATTGAACGCAACCACGCTTAAGTATTGCGAATAAATTTCGTTGTTAGGATATTTGACTCGTTAGCGCAATTCAATGCCAATGGAAGATAATCCTTCAAACTAACAGCAAAAGCTCAAATCATTTCGACCGTCTGCTACATGATGTGTAATGTTCTTTGTTGTCGCCAGGACGTGACCTTTCTTCTTATTGATTTAATGAACCTACAGAACAGACGGAAAAGAACTTTAAATAGAGCTGACGGACTAAAACTGATTTTGATGCTAATACGGTTAATAATTGACCCAAACTGTTGCTTAGCTTTATAAAGAACATATACTGCAGTTAAACATTAACACAGACGGTAACCAAGGTAAACTAGGCCAAGAAATAAAGTATTTATGACTTTCTTATAAGCACCAAGCATACTACAACAGTTTTTGGACGTTTCTGCGCAAACTACGGGATATATATTTCGTTTGTCAGCTTTCAATTGTAAAGCTTTTTCCACGCAGCGTGGTTAAAAAGGCTGACTCAGTTATAAAAATACGGGCTGGTGAGCAGTTTAGCTAGTATTGACATACGGGA
Organism: Trissonchulus latispiculum; assembly: GCA_030248195.1. Taxonomy (NCBI): domain Eukaryota; kingdom Metazoa; phylum Nematoda; class Enoplea; order Enoplida; family Ironidae; genus Trissonchulus; species Trissonchulus latispiculum. The sequence goes on from JASAND010028842.1 coordinate 89,591, forward strand.
CCTTAATAGGCGCGGGTTACGGGCCGGGCCTGGTGGCAGTTTCAGTAACGTTGGACTCGCATGCAAGTGCTAGCTTGCTAGTACCCGCAAGGCAAGTGCGAGTTACAAATGAAAGTGTTTCATATTAAAAATTTTCAGGTACTGGACAAAAATTAGTTTTGCTACTACTAGCGTCACTGGCTCTGCTAGTACGAGTTGCAAAATGCTAGTATAGGTATTTCCAGAACAAGGGGTAATTCTTTAAAAAATCTTTTCTACCTATAAAGGAAGCCAATTGAACTTTTAGGACAGCGAAAAGAAAAGATTTTGCTTCACTTTACAAAAATTTCAAAGTAATATTCTAAAAACAAGGAAAAGCTTTAGCAGTTTTTCAGGTGCTCAGAAGAAGTTAAAATTTACTAGAGAACTAGACTGCTGCTTATAGCGGGGTAGCCGCAGCAGCTAAAGTTTTATGAAACAGTAACTAGCAAGATGCAGTTATAGCTACTCGCACTTAGCTACCCGTTTGACTCGCAAATCTAGTGCGAGCATTCGTCTCTTCGAGGAAATTCTATGAAATAAATTAGCTACTTGACTCGACTACTAGACTCTGCTAGTAGTCAAGCCTAGTGGAGAAAAGTTTATTATGAAACTGCCCCCAGGCGTTTTACAAGCCTAGACCAAAAATGAAAAAAAGCCGGCCAAGCTAGGGCCCGGCCGGGTTTTTTGTTCAAATAAATGATTGTTATAAAAATAAGAAAAATACTTCGTATAGTCGAAACTGTAAAGCAAGTCCAGCTATTTATTCGTTGCGAAATCACTGAAATAAGGCTGAGTGGAACGTCAGTGCATGGTTCGGTTTTTGGTGTTAATGTTATTATTTGCGAAATTCGGTCTCACAAATACAAATATCTGGGTAAATATTGATGTGGGTCCAATACCCTCCTGTTGTTAGGAGCTCGACTGGCTAAACCTGGCTTCTTTAGCCCTCAAGAGCCATAGAAATTTAAGATAGTCTTATGCTATTGCTTGTTCATTTGTATTAAGAAACCAGAATACTTTGGCTGGTTCGAATAAACAAAGTGCGCGCAGTTAATAGATTGCCACACTGGCTGTGACGAAAATAGTCGAAGCAAATCTTTACCACATAATATAATTTGCATCCAACAAATTCTGCG
>JASAND010028843.1:0-11673 GCA_030248195.1 Trissonchulus latispiculum
ACAAAAAGCAACAATGTTCATTTTTGTGTCCTCTTTTCGGCCCAAATCCGTTATCTGGCATTTCATATACTATTTGTGCAGCCATCCTGCACAACTTTTGAATTTGTGCAGCTGGCTGAACTCTTTTCAAAAGAAAGGTTGCCATGGCATAAATAATTTTATATAGATAAGGTGAAGATGCAAATATTTGATGGTCTCTAGCATCAAAACGCTATCTGGCACCTTACACAAACACAACATTGAGATAAAGTGTATCACTATAGTGCTTGTATATAAATCGACCATCTTCATTTCCGAAGGGCAATAGCCTTTTTCCAACGTTGAAGTTGGAAAGGCTTGCATTTGCACAGCACAAACAGTGGCCACGCTATCATAGCCTTCACTCAATTATCTTCACTCCCGAAGGGCAAATGGCTATTTCAGCAAGTTGCATGTTTTAAGTGTGTTGCTTGCACGTGTGAGAAATTGTCAAAATCCTGCCAAATTGGCATATCACATTTTCAGTTTCTACTGGTTTCTCTAGGAATAAGTGGCAGGATTTCTTCAAGCTTAGACTAACGATTTTTAGCAGTAGAAACCAAAAATGTGAAATGCCAATTTGGCAGGATTTTGACATTTTCGCCTATGCTTTAACACGTAAAACCTGCCACTTATGCCTAATAGGAATATGTGGCAGGATTTTTCTAAGCTGTAGAAACATGATTTTTGCAAGTAGAAGTCAAAAATAGTGAGATGCCAATTTGGCAGAATTTTGACATTTTCGCCTATGTTTAACAGTTAAAATCTGCCACTTATTCCTAATAGGAATAAGTGGCAGGATTTCTTCAAGCTTAGACTAACGACTTTTAGCAGTAGAGTCTTATCTTTTGGCCTAAAAATCCGGGACTAGTCCCAGAATGTTAAAGAGCACGGAAATAGGTTATTTGGCCAGTTTTAGCTATTTTCGTAAAGGATTAAAGCCGTATGACTCAAAAATACCAGAAAGGAAACCAGCACCTTAAGTGAAACACGGACAAAATTGGAAATTTTTTAGATTTCACTTAAGAGAACATGTTCACTTAAGGTGGTGGTTTCCTTTTGTGTAAATTTGACACTATACGCTCCAATTCTTTATGAAAGTAGATGAAACTTTCCAAATATGCTATTTTGGTGCTCCTTAACATTCTGGGACCAGTCCCACATTTTTAGGTGAAAAGATAAGAAAATTTTGGTTTTTGAGATTATTCTCTCCATACGTGATCGACACACCGGACTGGTTGTTATGGCTGGAAAGAGGGTGCAAAATAGAACATTTTTGCTTTTACAAGCTTTGAGCTATCTTTAGTGGTTAAGGCAGTATAAGCCAAAAACCATTTTTGGAGCCAAAAAACGGCCATTTTCGAGGAAATCAGTTTTTTCAAGATTACTGCAAAATCGTACGGACAATTTTCGTTTATTTATACTCAATCGATACGCGGTCCAATTGCCCATTTTATCAGTGCCTATTCGCTCAGATTCGTTGCTTTAAGCTAGAGATTCGGCCGAAAAACCATTTTCGCAAAACTGCTATTATTTTGTTTTAAACATCGATTTCTCAAAAACTACCCAACGGATTCGTGTGATTTTCGGCTGAGTGGAAGTTCGCACTATTGCGGAGGGACATTTTTCTTGGTTTGAGCTAAAACATCTCCAGTTGTGAGAAAACTGAATACAAAGTTACGAAATTTCGTGTTGCCTCACATTTGTCGGATTTTCTGGAGTATTGAGGCTTGTTGAGCCAATTCCAAAAAATGCACCTCGGCCCACATGTCCTTCATATTATGGCACAAGAAAAAATTTCGGTCGATTCTACAGTTTTGAGAAATCGATGTTCAAAGATTTTTGGTCTATATTCAGCCTGTCAGATGTCGGTATGTCAGAAACTTTTTGCTAGTTTTGCGGTAATTTTGCTAGTTTCGTAAGCTCATGTGAATGTGCAGATTACAAGCTTTAAAACGACGTATAAAACTCTTTCTAACTCCCAAAATTGAGAAAGTTATAGCGTTTCAAAAAAATCACAACAAAAGCACTGCACAAAAGGATACCACCACCTTAAGTGAATGTCCAGTACCACTAAAAGGCTATCTTGTTTTAATTTTTTATATTATAATTAATTACTACTGTCACGCTTTGTGGTACATTTGGTATGCATGGTTACTCCAACTTGAAAAACCAGAATTTTTAGGAAATTTAACTTTCAAAAGAAATTTTTCAATTTATGCCTCAGAATTTTTCTAATTTCACTTAAGAGAACACGTTCACTTAAGGTGGTGATTCCCTTTGGTCACATAAAGTTTACACCATTATTACTCATTCATTATTTGGAGTTAAGAAGCCATTTTTATATCAAACTGTAGCTTGACATTTTCTCTTTTTAATGCATACCATGAAACTAATGTTGCTTTTCTAAAATATTTTTAACACATTTTAGAAGAAGTATAATTTTCCTATTTTTTTGCAGACTAAAGTAAATTTTTTCGCGAGACATAGGCTACATCATTCGATACCTCCATCAAATAGCTGGGGACGATTTTTTGTTTTTTGTGAAATCTTTCTTCGTTATAGAGAAGTAAGTTGAAATGTGTGCGTAACCTGTATTTTGTCTACTTTTTCCAAATTTGTCAAGCGATTACTTTAGCTAGAAAGCAGCAATCGGGGCAACTAAAAAATCGTCCCTGGGTATATTTGTGCAGAACACATCTGTGAAGTAGCAGCCATCCAACTTGCATGGTGAATGCTCCAGAATCTTTGGAAGAAAATTGGTCGTGTTTTTGCAAAAACTACATTTTTTAAGATAGCAGCCTACAGGACAGCAGTTGGAAGACGATCATGTGTCGGATAATTTGTCTCTATGAGACCTTCAGATCGACGTCGTTAGTTTGATTTTACGGCTTGCGTATTTCAAGAAATATTGGATTATTTGATTTCTGCAAATATGTCAAGTTTTCGACGCCAAAACAAGAAAATTGGCTATATCTCACGATAGAGAAAGGCTAGAAAGTTGCTTTAAAAAGCAAAAATGTGAAGCTCAATGAGGTCTTTCTATTGAATATAGTCATAACTGTATAGCTCCTGCCAAACTTTCAGAAATTGGGAAAAATCGCTCTGACCGGAAATCTCGACTTTCTGAATCGGGATTGCGCGGAGGGTGTTAGAATGCTAAAAGAACTTATTTCGGAAAGTTTCGTCAAATTTCATCTTGATTTACGCCGCCAACCAACAATATGTGCCCAAAAGGAATCACCACCTTAAGAGAACATGTTCTCTTAAGGTGGTGATTCCCTTTGGTCACATAAAGTTTACACCATTATTACTCAGTCATTATTTGGAGTTAAGAAGCCATTCTTATATCAAAATGTAGCTTTACATTTTCTCTTTTCAATGCATGCCACGAAACTAATGTTGCTTTTCTAAAATATTTTTAACACATTTTAGAAGAAGTATAATTTTCCAGAATTTTTGCAGACTCAAGTAAATTTTTTCGCGAGACATCGGTTATATCATTCGATACCTCCACCAAATAGCTGGGGACGATTTTTTATTTATTGTGAAATCGCTCTTCGTTATACAGAAATAAGCTGAAATGTGAGCGTAACCTGGATTTTGCCTACTTTTTCCAAATTTGTCAAGCGATTGCTTTAGCTAGAAAGCAGCAATCGGGGCAACTAAAAAATCGTCCCTGGGTATATTTGTGCCGAACACATTTGTTCAGTAGCAGCCCTCCAGATTGCATGGTGAATGCTCCACAATCTTTGGAAGAAAATTGGTCGTGTTTTTGCAAAAACTACATTTTTTAAGATAGCAGCCTACAGGACAGCAGTTGGAAGACGATCATGTGTCGGATAATTTGTCTCTATGAGACCTTCAGATCGACGTCGTTAGTTTGATTTTACGGCTTGCGTATTTCAAGAAATATTGGATTATTTGATTTCTGCAAATATGTCAAGTTTTCGACGCCAAAACAAGAAAATTGGCTATATCTCACGATAGAGAAAGGCTAGAAAGTTGCTTTAAAAAGCAAAAATGTGAAGCTCAATGAGGTCTTTCTATTGAATATAGTCATAACTGTATAGCTCCTGCCAAACTTTCAGAAATTGGGAAAAATCGCTCTGACCGGAAATCTCGACTTTCTGAATCGGGATTGCGCGGAGGGTGTTAGAATGCTAAAAGAACTTATTTCGGAAAGTTTCGTCAAATTTCATCTTGATTTACGCCGCCAACCAACAATATGTGCCCAAAAGGAATCACCACCTTAAGAGAACATGTTCTCTTAAGGTGGTGATTCCCTTTGGTCACATAAAGTTTACACCATTATTACTCAGTCATTATTTGGAGTTAAGAAGCCATTCTTATATCAAAATGTAGCTTTACATTTTCTCTTTTCAATGCATGCCACGAAACTAATGTTGCTTTTCTAAAATATTTTTAACACATTTTAGAAGAAGTATAATTTTCCAGAATTTTTGCAGACTCAAGTAAATTTTTTCGCGAGACATCGGTTATATCATTCGATACCTCCACCAAATAGCTGGGGACGATTTTTTATTTATTGTGAAATCGCTCTTCGTTATACAGAAATAAGCTGAAATGTGAGCGTAACCTGGATTTTGCCTACTTTTTCCAAATTTGTCAAGCGATTGCTTTAGCTAGAAAGCAGCAATCGGGGCAACTAAAAAATCGTCCCTGGGTATATTTGTGCCGAACACATTTGTTCAGTAGCAGCCCTCCAGATTGCATGGTGAATGCTCCACAATCTTTGGAAGAAAATTGGTCGTGTTTTTGCAAAAACTTCATTTTTTATGATAGCAGTCTACAGGATAGCAGTTGGAAGACGATCATGCGTCGGATAATTTGTCCTTGTGAGACCTTCAAATCGACGCCCTTAGTTTGATTTTACGGCTTGCGTAGTTCAAGAAATGTTGGATTATTTGATTTCTGCAAAAGTAACAAGTTTTCGACGCCAAAACAAGAAAAACGTCTATATCTCACGGTAGAGAAAAGCTAGAAACTTGCTTTAAAAAGCAAAAATGTGAAGCTCAATGAGATCTTTCGAATGAATATAGTGAAAACTGTATAGCAAATGCCAAGCGTTCAGAAATTGGGAAAAACCACTCTGACCGGAAATCTCGAATTTTTGAATCGGGATTGCGCGGAGGGTGTTAGAGCGCTAAAAGAACTTATTTCGGAAAGTTTCATCAAATTTCATCTTGATTTACGCCGCCAAATAACAATATGTGCCCAAAAGGAATCACCACCTTAAGTGGGCGTTCTCTTAAGCGCGAGAATGCGGTAACATTAAGTTTAAATGTGTATATTAAAGCGTGGGTGATTGAATCTAAATTAGTCTTTATTTAGAAGAGTTTGAATTTCCATAAATTCGAATTTTTCATAAAAATGTCATTTAATTGCCAGAAAGTTAGTGGAAAAGCTGGCAACAAACTTTCTGTCTTTCCTCTAGAAATCCTGTTGGAAATTTGCTGATCCACCAATTGTTTTTTGAAGTTTTGATTTTCATGGGGCTTTAGGGGTTCTGGGGTTTTTAACTTTTCTGAGAGATCTGACCCGTATCTACATATGTCTAGTTCCAAATTTTTGATGGCGGTTCCTGAGATTCTCGGGGTTCTTGGATTTTTTCAGGAGATTGGATCCTCTATTATCCAGTTTTAAGTGCTTGCTAGACGTTCTGAGTGTTCTGGAGTCGGAAAGGTGTGTGCATTGTCTGGACTTAAATTTATTACGAACATGTTTTTGTCATCTGCTTTCGATCGATATCAGTATTGCGGATATTGGCTGTAGTATACCAACACAAATTCCAGTCTAAATTTCTGAGAAAAGCCAGCAAGACACTCTCTTCAGTAGACCCCGGTTATATGCAACAAATTTGAAGACTGAGACACAGAAGTATGCACTGTAAGTATGAACAACATGTCACGACACTTGAAATATCTGATGGAAAAGATTCGCAACGTAGTCACGTAGCTGTTGTTGATGAGTGCTGGATGCAATCGCGGGAAAAAACTAAGAACCTATTTTTCTTCTGATGGGAAGTTTGGGGGTTCTACTTTTATATTAACACGAGCTAGAAGTGTAAACAAGCTAATCCTAAAAATGGCACTATTCCTTAGTGGGTATGTAAGAGAATTTCAGTAGGAAATGCTAAAAAGCTGCCAATATAGCACTAGCTTCCAATTATGATGCAGTAGTATAATCGTTTTTGGGCGTTCTGTATAAATTGTGGTCCCCTCTATTGTGGTCCCATAATAATATCATGTGCATAACACTTGAACCTCGTATCTCAAGTGTGCTTCGCCATGTGTGGTGCTATTTTAAAAGTAGTCTTATACAAACTTAAACAAAATATGGCCCTTTATGATGATTACTGTACTATAACAGTTAATGAAAATTGTAGTCCTTCAACTTTGTGGTCCCTAGTGTGCTACCATAATTACAGTCCTTCACGTTATAAAATCTCCTGGCTGTAGTCCCGTGAAGTCTATGATACTTTAACAAGTAGGCTCCTAAAAGGAGCGGTATCTCGACGCAGAGCAAGTTTCTACCAACATTTGCCTCCAACTCTTTTCGAAATCTGCCAAACGGAGGAATTGGTCTTAAGGTGGTGGTATCCTTTTGTGCAGTGCTTTTGTGGTGTTTTTTTGAAACGCTATAACTTTCGCAATTATGGGAGTTGCAAAGAGCTTTATACATCGTTTTAAAGCTTATTATCTGTACATTCATATGAGCTTACAGAACCGGCAAAATTAGCAAAGAAACAGCAGAAAGTTTCTGACAAGCTGACATCTAACAGGATGAATATAGACCAAAAGTTTTTGAACATCGATTTCTCAAAACTGAAGAATCGGCCAAAAGTTCTTTTTGTGCCACGATATGAAGGACATATGGACCGAGGGACGTTTTTTGGATTTGGCTCAGCAGGTCTTAACGTTCGAGAAAATCGGCCAAATGCACAGTAACACGAAATTTCGCAACTTCGCAATGAGTTTTCTTGCTACTCAATATGTTTTAGCCCAAAGCAATAAAAACGTCCCTCCGCAGAAGTGCGAATTTCGATTCTGCCGAAAATCTCCGGAATCCGTCGAGTAGTTTTTGAGAAATCGATGTTCGAAACAAAATAATCGCAGTTTTGCCAAAATGGTTCTAAGCCAAATCTCTAGCAGAAAGCAATAAAGTCCGGCTAATAGGCATTCATAAAATGTGCATTTGGACGATGTATCGATTGAGTATAACTAAGCCAATTTTGTCCTTAACGTGTGGCAGTAATTTTGAAAAAACTGATTTCCTCGAAAATGGCCATGTTTTGACCCTAAAAACAGTTTTTTGCTTATACTGACTTAACCACTGGAGATTAAATGTTCATTTTCGAGTCCTCTTTCCAGCCATACCAGCCAATCCCGTGTCTTGTCTACCTACTGGGAGCTTAAGGCCAAAAACCAAAACTTTCTTATCTTTTGGCCTAAGAATACGGGACTGGTCCTAAAATGTTAAAGAGCACGGAAATAGGTTATTTCGTAAGTTTTAGCCCTTTGCGTAAAGGATTAAAGCCGTAGGAGTCAAAAATACCCGAAAGGAAACCAGCACCTTAAACCTTGAACGTTTGGAATATACAACAAAAATTCGTTGGTTATAATAAAAGGTTTCAAGGTTCCTATAAACAAACCTATGAAAAGTCTCAACCAAATGGTTTTCTGGTGACACGATATACAAGTTCATACGTGCATCGCAAACTACGAACTGGCATCAAATCACTGAAACTAATTTGCTTATTATTCTCAAATAAAATACTTAGAAATGTTTTCATTCAAACCGAGGGGGGCCTTGTAAAATTGATGTCCTACAAATTAAAAGCAAAAATTCAGCAAGTACCCCCTTTGTTAACACATACTGTAAAACTTCAGGAAGACGTTCCACAATATTTAAAAATTGAAAGTCTGTAAAATTTAACTCAAGTTGGAAAACTATCAGCGGAGTCCCTCTGTACAAAAACATACACAGGTAGCGAGAATAGTGTTGAGCATAGGTTGTAATTTTAACGTTGAAGATACTGAGTTTATTTTGTGCCAGAAACGAAAACGGCTATCTCGCCTTTAGGCGAGATGAAAATTAGATTCCCTAAAATTTATTTCCCAAAGTTATCTTCTAAGTTTACATACCTGCAGCCATCCAATAGTGGAACATTAAGTAAGGTGACAATTGAACAATTTCATAGATTGTTAATGTAAACACTAAGTATACAACAACTTGACTTTGAAAAAAGTGTTAAGTGTTACTTTGTACAAGACCTTTTTAAAGAAAAACTATAACGGAAACGGTTAAAACTGAACAAAGACCTGTTTAAAGAAAACTGTCACACAATGAATTCAAACTTAATGCTGGAGCCAGATTAATGAGCACCAGTACTAATCAGAACATCACACCAACAAAAAGTATTTATTTCATGAAAAACTGTGTTAATAGCAAAAATGAAGTCCTAATCAAAACAAAAACTAGGCACTTTAAGCGATTGTTTCTAGATTTTTGATATGAAATATTAAGCTCAGGAAACACATAAAAATTTAGGATAACATAAGATTAAACCTTTGTTCTATTTTTCTGAACTAGAAAACACTGTTAAACCATATAAATACTCTAAGTTTTGAAGTGGTAAGTGACTTTCCCATATGGAAAATTTCAGACCTTCGCAAACTACCATTACATTTTCTACTCTTGTCAGCCACAAATCTGAAGTAAATCATTACTTCAGTTTTTGTGTTAGTAGTGTAATGTCAGATTTACAGCCCAACAGCCATTGCTCTTTTCATGGGAATAATGCTATGCATGGAGCATTGATAGGACCGCACGATCCCATGATTCGTGGGATGAACGTCATAGATAGCAATACTCCTGTGGGGTATGGATCAAATAATGATACCAATGGCTTAGTGAATGTCACCCTGCAGTGTGACGATCCTAGGATGGCCCTATACGTTTATTCGAGTTATTTATTAGAGACACCACAAGGTGGAATGACCGGATGTGGAATGGTCCAAGGTGATCTAGTGGAGCCCATGGGAGGTGGAATGGCCCAAGGTGGACTAGCGGTATCCATGCAACCTTTTAATGGTCCAAAGTGGTGTAGTGGAGCCCATAGGAGGTGGAATGGCCCAAGGTGGACTAGTGGGACCCATTCAATAATGATTTACTTCAGATTTGTGGCTGACAAGAGTAGAAAATGTAATGGTAGTTTGCGAAGGTCTGAAGCTTTCCATATGGGAAAGTCACTTACCACTTCAAAACTTAGAGTATTTATATGGTTTAACAGTGTTTTCTAGTTCAGGAAAATAGAACAAAGGTTTAATCTTATGTTATCCTAAATTTTTATGTGTTTCCTGAGCTTAATATTTCATATCAAAAATCTAGAAACAATCGCTTAAAGTGCCTAATTTTTGTTTTAATTAGGACTTCATTTTTGCTATTAACACAGTTTTTCATGAAATAAGTACATTTTGTTGGTGTGATGTTCTGATTAGTCCCGGTGCTCATTAATCTGGCTTCAGCATTAAGTTTGAATTCTTTGTGTGACAGTTTTTCTTTAACCAGGTTTTTATTCAGTTTTAATCGTTTCCGTAATAATTTTTCTTTAAACAGGTCTTGTACAAAGTAACCTTTAACACTTTTTTCAAAATCAAGTTGTTGTATACTTAGTGTTTAAATTAACAATCTATGAAATTGTTCAGTTGTCACCTTACTTAATGTTCCAGTATGGGATGGCTGCAGGTATGTAAACTTAGAAGATAGCTTTGGGGAAATAAATTTTTAGGGAATCTAATTTTTAAAGTATCATTGACTTCACGGGACTTCAGTCAGGAGATTTTATAATGTGAAGGACTGTAATTATGGTAGCACACTAGGGACCATGAAGTTGGAGGACTACAACTTTCATTAACTGTTATAGTACAGTAATCATCATAAAGGGCCATATTTTGTTTAAGTTTGTATAAGACTACTTTCAAGATAGGACCACAGATGGAGGAGCACACTTGAGATACGAGGTTCAAGTGTTATGCACATGATATTATTAGGGGACCACAATTTATACAGAACGCCCAAAAACAATACTACTTGATACGACTCCGCGGACGATACTATTCAGATTACTGGTAGTACTTCCCGTTGTTCTTAAACTCTAAAATAGAGCTGTCTCTGGTTCACACGGAGTGTGTGATGTGAAGAGAACGCCTACACATTAAAAGAATATTGCAGCGGAAAACTTTAATTTCAAAAGCAAAACAACGGCAGTAGAACACACGTCACCATTTAAGTTTCAAGATAACAGAAGATATATTAGGTTAAGCATTATTTCAAAATCGCGGGCTTTCTGATAAGCGAACTTAAAACCATCAAACAACGAAATTTTGGTCAAATGTTTGGCGAAATTTGTCAATGTTGAACCCTAGTGTTCACGAAACAGAGCACGATTCGAAATGTCTTCGTAATCAACCAGTCGTAGTAAAGTTTAGTGTCAGATTCAGTGATTCAGTTTGCTAAGCATTGGCGAAAAGATAGGATACTTCTAGTCCATTTTCAGTTCACTACTTATCAATGTTTTCTGTCCTCTCAAGCTTGGTTCAACTATTTGTAGTATTTTGCTGGTACAAGAACCAAAAGTTCAATAATGGTGATGACGGAAGCACCAACCAAGCATCCAAACGCTGAACCTATATCACTGAGTAATTGGAAGGTCTGAAACACAAAATACTACAAACGTTATTTATTTGAGGGTTCTGTGTAAAAGATATATGCAAACAGTTCTTTAAGTTATATCCTTCTGTAATGGATGAAAGTTAGTATAGAATGCTGGAATGAAAAATCTGCTCCATTTGGAATACAAAATATTTCAGTTAATATGCGGATGAATAGATAACTGTTATTATATTAAACTTTTTTACCATTGTGTGTGCTTAGCAGGACTTACAGTATAAGCAGGAGACGATTCAACGACAAAAGAAAATAATGTTTGCATGTAAATATTGAATGATGCACGATCAGACCTAGAACATTAAATAATGATTTATTTAAGGAAATAATCCTACAGAATAAAATGGCTAAATTGCACACTAGTGATGGTCCGAGAAGGTTTGACTAAGAAAAAAGCTCTCAAAAAGTTTGTATAGTAAAATTCTTATTTGAAACTTTGAGCAATACGAAATTGCAAGACAAAGTTTTCCCCGCCAAAGTGAATTTCGAAAATAACTACATTCTGCATTCTATCACAACAGTTGCCATCCTGTTCTTTCAAACACTATCACAACATTACAGATTAATTAACCCAAAAAGGCTCTATTATGGATTTAGTATGATCTACCTTTCTGTCACAGTTCCTATGTGCCGTATGTTCCACAATTCCTTATGAGATTATACTTTATATATAACGCAAACTTACAGATCTGAACACAGCCCAGATTCATTCAACGAGCATTCAGCCTAATTTTAAAAGTAAAGAATATGAAGAATATGAAGCTACCTTCTTTGTAAGGGTTACATTATTGAATACTGGAAACAAATAAAATTCAAGATTTGAAAACGTAAATAGAGCCTATTCTGTTACTAATGTTGTCGACTATCTAGTTTTATCTTTTTCATGCTCAGTCCGCGAAGCTT
>JASAND010028844.1:0-41681 GCA_030248195.1 Trissonchulus latispiculum
GAATAAAAGGTAATAAGGTGATTCTCCAATGGAGGTATGTGGGGTAGGACGATACACGAACGAAACCCACGGATTAATTAATCCCATTGTCTAGACAAATCCTAAAAGGGCCTTTCGTAATATTCCCTTTAAGGTACCGTTTAAGCGTTTCCATTCCCCGATTGGTCTGGGGGTGGTAGGCGGTAGTTCGTACTTTTTTAGCTCCCATGAGCTTACACAATTCTTCCATGAGGGATGAACAAAAAGGGGGCGCCCCGATCAGTAAGAATTTCTCTAGGGGCCCCATGAACTGCGAAAATATTTTCAGCAAAATTTTTTTTGCAATGGTGTGAGTCTGTTCATTCTGCATGGGAAAGGCCCACCCCCAACGAGTTAGAAAATCGACAACAACCAAAACTTTAGAATTTCCTGTAGGGATGGTAGGGTCATGCATAACATCCATTGATAGTCGCTCAAAAGGGGCCTCTACCGGTGTGAAAAAGCGCATCCAAGCCTGTGTTTTTTAGAACCGGGATTACAGGCTGCACACACCTGACAAGCATCAATAAATTTGTTAACATCTTGCGTTAAGGTTTCCCAAAATATTTATTTAAATATTTATAAATCATAAATATTTCAATCATACCCTGAGTTCGGTCCCTCCCGTTCTGATAACCTCCAAATAGGGTGTTATGGCATGGCATCGAATACGATTTTTCGGCAGTCTTTAGGGACTACAATTAATTTAAGCGCATCACGACGTCTAAATTTTAGTTTTCGGCGTAGCATATCATTTTCGATATAATAATCAGAAGAAGTTTTACGTATATTATAAGCTTCCACAGAATTTTAAGGAAGAACTTTATTTTGAAGGAAATTCATCATATTAGCCGTGAAAGAATCCGCCTGTAGAGCTTGTTTCCAAATTTCGATACCGGCCTCGGATGCCAGTGGGTCTTCCGGCCCTGCGTATTCCTCCTCTAAATTCGTAATTGCAAATAAAAATTCGGGAATTTTGGGGTGGTCGGCAAACGAGCCGGCCACTAGAGGAGGATTACGAGATAAGGCATCCGGAGCTTCATTTGTGATGCCAGGGCGCTGAATAACGCGGAATCGGAAAGATCGCAAAAATGACCGCCAACGGGCACTGCGGCCCAAAGCAGTTTTAGGGACCACTTGGTCACCCAGCATATATTCCAAAGCTTTATGGTCAGTAATTACGTCAAATTAGTAAAGAATCAGATAATGTTGGAAATAGGAAATACCGAAAAATATGGCTAGAGCTTCTAGTTCGGTGACGTGGTAATTCTTTTCGGCGGTATTCAGCGCCCTGGCAGCATATGCAACCGGATGAAATTTTCCTTGATCATCCGTTTGTTGGAGCACGGCTGCAATGCCTAGAAGACTGGCATCCGTGGCTAGGGTGAACCGTTTTGAAAAGTTGGGATATACTAACACCGGAGCAGTAATAAGTTTTTCTTTCAAAGTTTCAAATGCCAGCTGACACGCACTACTCCAGACGAATTCAGCGTCTTTTTAAAGTAGGGAATTCAAAGGGTGGGCAATTTTGGAAAAATTTGGAACAAAACGTCTATAATAACCTGCGAGACCCAGAAAACTTTGAATGTCTTTAACATTTTGAGGGACCGGAAAATCTTTAACGATCCGAATTTTTTCCGGATCAGTGGAAATCCCAGACGCCGACAGTACGTGTCCAAAGAAAGGCATTTGAGATTTTGCAAATTCACATTTTGAGAGTTTCAAAATAACGCGCTTTCGAGAACAACGTAAGAAAATTTCTAAAAGTTTATCTAAATGATAAATTTCAGTAGCACTAGTGATTAAAACATCGTCAATATAAACTGTGAAACCTTCCATTATCCGGTCTATGATGCGCTGGAAGGTTGAGGGAGCATTGCAAAGGCCAAAAGGCATGACCTTGAACTCTTACAGCCCTGATGGGGTTATAAAAGCAGTTTTTTCACAATCTGGGGGGTAAATTGGAATTTGGTGAAAACCCGAAGCCAGATCTAATTTAGAGAAAATTGAATGGCCTAAAATTGATTCAAATAGCCCATGAATGTAGGGGATAGGGTAACAATCTTTTTTGGTAATAGCAATTAATTTTCGATAATCTACACAAAGGCGCCAATCCCCGTCCTTTTTCGCGACTAGAATAATTGGGGAGGCCCAGGGGCTTCTAGAGGGCTGTATGAGTCCTTGTTCGAGCCATGATGCCAATTTTGCATCAATAATTTGTTTTTGAGCAGGGTTGACTTTATAAGCCCGTGCTTTTATAGGGCGTTTTCCCGGCTCAATTTAAATATAAGTGATAATCTATGTCTGTTTTTCCACAACCTCCAGCAGCATCCCAGATACGACGTTGATTTCGACGGATTCAGCAGCAATCTGTAAATTGGATTTTTTGGTTCAGGAGAGCGCGTTTTTCGGCGTCCGCGAACGCTGGTGAATTTACCAATTCAACCAGTTCGTCCTGAGTTTTATTCCCCCTTGGGGGAATCCACCATGGCGGACTCCGAATCAGTCGTGATACGCTTCGCTAGTAGTTCCTCTCTGTTTAAATACGTATATCCAGTTTCGCCTGGATGGAAGGGTCTAGAAAATTTTACAGACACCAGGATCCTTGAACTGGAGGTTCAGGTTCTTCTTCTACTGCCAGGTCCTCGGAGAGGACAGGTGGAATGTCGTTCCTCCCAGCTTGACTCCCCTCAGGAGGAATCGCACCGGGAGGTCCGTCGAGAGGGCCGCCTGTACCGTGGTCCAGACAGTCCTTTCCGACAGTAGGTTCCACCTGACCTCGACAGGGTGACTCGACCCAATATTGCAAATCGGAAAAACCCACAGATATTAGGGGTAAAGGGCGCTTTAAATTTTCTGGCAAAGGAGAAAGTTGATCAGAAGGAATTAAGCATGGGGTTAAGTGACCGATTTCAGTTGATGGGGGGGTGGCTGGCTACCCCCTCTTTCAAAAGTTTTGGCGGTTCAGGGAGGGGGCAGCTAAAGCTTTTGCTAAATTTGTATTTTCTTTAATAACTTCAAAATGTTCTTCTTCTAGGGGGTGGCTTACTCCCTTTTTTGAGAAATATCTGAATCCATACCTTTTTCTGGGCAACGGAGAACAATTTCATAATCGTCTTGTAAAGGTTGTTTCAAATATGGGTCAAAAGGCGATCCTTCACGAAAAGGGGGCGTGCCCATACGTACGTCGACTGCATAGATCAAATCACGCGAAAATTCTTCCAGATGGACTTGTGCCGGTGTAAAAATTGAATTTCCCCCCAGACAAGGTGCTTGGGCCGAGTAATCCTGTACAGGGACGACTGAGCCAATTACAGTCGACCCAGGAACCTGGACAGCTGTTGAGGTAGGGTTAACCATCAAAAATTTAAAGAAATTTTCCAAAATTTGAACCACTCCCGCATATGGTAAAAGTTTGTGTTCAGCATAAGGGATTCCATTGGGTTGAAAAAGCACAAAAGGCCTCGGACAGTGCAGGAGATACGGGCAGGACCCCACTCCTCCGAGGAAGGGGTACGGTGACCTCTACAGCCATAACTGCAGGCGCTTCGCTGCACCAATTTGCCAAATATTCGGACCGAATTTCGGTTGAAGAAAGTAAAGGTTGGCGGAAACCTTGCATATTCACTTCGTTTGTGGAAAACAATAAGTCCCAATAAAAAGTTTTCATAAAATCTGTACCGATTAACATATCCCGGTAAAATTGTGGGGCCATGTGAAAGGACCAACCGCATTCTTTACACCCAATAGAAAAGATTACAAAAACTTTGCAGAAATTTCGAGGGGAGCATTGCTAGAAGTTACTGCCGTAATTGGGTCCGGGTGGTCAAACCGAACATCCGCCCCGCCCGCCAAAATTCTTTGCACTGTCCGGGGACTGATGATAGAAATTGAAGCCCCAGAATCAATAATTGCTAGAATTTTTGTTGTGCCAGACATGACTACTAAAGCTGGCATATTGTCAGCGGCGGCTAAGACCTGTTCGGATTCCAGGTCGGAGGGAGCCCCAGGGGTTACCGCAACTGAAGTTAAATGGCCCAGCAGAGGTTTTTCCTCCTGCTGAACTAACGTAGAAGTAGTAGTTTCCTCCGTTTCTGTGGCCACCGATACCGTCTGGGCCCGTCGCTCAGCGGAGGGGGTGGGGGGTGCCCCCCCCCCAAAACCGGAGAAAAACCCGCTGTCCAAGAAGGGGAGGCATGTTCAACAAATATAACAGAATCAAAATCAGGCAGATCTGGGCAGGTACGTTGTAAAAGAAAAGCCATGTCCCGAATTTGTTGGGAAAGAACTTCATAGTATTGTTGCATAAAATCAAAAGTTTCGCGTTGTGTGCAACGTAAATTATTAAAATTATGAACCATTTTAGAAAAAACATTGAACAATTGCTCTTGGGACATGGTTAAATCTAAATGTTGAGAATCCAATGTGTTTACTGTTTCTGAAATAGGAGGGGTGTTGTCCGCAGGCGCTTCTCCCTGAGAAGCATTGCTGAGCGAATGGGCGGAAACCACTGAAACATGAAATTGTTCAAACATTTGATTAGCTTGTTGTAAAGTTATCCCTTGAGACGGCAGTGGGGGCTTCCCGCCCAAGGATGGTGTAGGATTTCCCACAACTCCCGAATCCGAAGCGCGCACAAAACTTTGAGACAAATCCGGCACTCCAGCGTTCTGTAGGGACACAGTACGCTGAAATGGCGCCGGAGTGGACGTCGCTGGAGTCGCAGCCGCCACTGACTGGGGATTTTGCCCCCGAATGTACGTAGTTTGAGCTCCCAAATTTTGTGTGGGCAAAGAATTTTGAAGGGGAACAGAAGGTTGAGCTGGGGAGGGACTTGGTGGTGGAGGTACGTACTGAGACATCAAGGGCACAGGGGTATAATTTGTAGGATAATATTGCTGTTGATAAGCTGAAGGTCCCGGGTATTGAGAAGGGTAAGCATTTTGTGAATACATAACGTGGTCAACTCTTTCAGGGGGTGGGCGATTTCTATAATCAGGAGGGGCTTTAGAAGGGTAGCGTTCCCAACATTTTTCTGACGGGTGACCCCGCTTTTTACAGTATCGACAAGGGGCAGAAAATTTTATTCGTCTTTCCTCCTGCCATTTACTTAAGGCTTCCTGAAAGTGTTGTTCAAACCAATCTTTCATTTCACGAAAACCTAAACGGGAGGCTGCAACCTCGAGGTTGGACTGCAAGGGAACATCTGAACTTTTGGAGGGTTGGGTTTTTTGTCGGCGCCCCCCTCTTCAACATAGTAGATTGGCAGGTCATAGGAGAGAGTGTCTCCCTCCGGTGGGCGGGCCTCCCAAGATTCTAAACAAATCAATGACCCGACGTACATCTTGCATGGTGGGCCGCTCATGGAGAAAAAGAGAAGCTAAAGCAGAAGCAAATTTATCGTGTACCCCCGCAAAAAGTTGTTGAACACATTCCTGTTCGCGCTCCTCTTGTGTATCCCACAGGTCGAGGGCCATCGCTTGCAATTCCGAAATATAGTGTCGAACAGACTCGTTGTGAAGTTGCTTTCGGTGTGCAAAAGCCGAAAGCCTCTCCCGCAACGAGAGTTGCGGTTTCGGAAATTGCGATTCGATCAGTTCAAGAAATCCTAAACAGGACTCAACGACCTGTGGGCCACAGCGAGAAGCAAAAATTTGGGCTTTTCCTGTTAATTTATTCCAAAGGAGGCACCCCCACTGGTCCTGAGGAACTGCATGAGCTGCCACTGCCGATTCAAATTGGGGTAGCCAGTCTTTAAATATGCGTATTTTGGATCATACCGAGGAACATCCCGTAAAACTTCTAGATAGTAGCAAAAAAGACCCGTATCAAATTTTGAAACTGAAATATCAGTAGCTTCCATAGTATTAGGGGTTGGGTGTCGAGGACTTTTTGAAATTCCGGGTTTTTTACCCACATTATTGACTGATAATTTGTATGGGTGCCCGCAGAAGAAAATGACACAGAAAATTTTGAGGGAGGCGGTGAATTTGAAATTTGTTGAGAGGGAGGAGGGGGAGGTGGTGACTGTTCACAGGCCTGATACGGCTGAGCAGGTGCCGAAGGAGAGCCCGCGACAAAATCCTGCTGCACTGAAGACGAACCTCCCGAAGAAGGGGCGTTCCCAGTGGGAGCCAACGCTACACCTTTACCTCCCCGTGGAGGAAGCGCGGGTGTGCGGTACTCCTGTTGCCGCGGAACCTCAGCCGGTCCTGAAAGACGGTTTCCCGTAACGTAATCAAACGCACAAGCATGCGAGGCCACCATCTCCGGCATATAATAAGGATGGTTTGGGACCCGCTGAGGTATAACTGGAGGAACCTGTAATGGGGGCAAATTTTGTTGAGGCCCTTCCCAGAAATGGTTATTGTACAATTCGCGAATTACCGGATTTTCAAAAACTTGTTGCTCCAGTTGGTCATAATTAAAGTTTGCTGGAGTACGTACAAAACATTGACCCTCAGGGCATTGGGACGTTGGGGGTTGGTAACGTAGTTGGGAAAACTGTTGTTGCATATGGGGTTCCGGGGCTGCAATTTGAATTCCCTCATATAAATATTGGTCTTAGGACCCCAGGTGGACAGGATAGTAGCGTGGGTCCCCTTGGTTTAAAAAGGTTTGGTTGGCCACTTTTTTGGGGACGCCAAAGGTGGACATTGTGAAGCAGGAGGGGGACCTGCAAAGGTGGAGAAGGAGGAGGTTGGGTATGATACAACGGTGGGTCAGAGGGACCCCCTTTACAAATTGGAGTTTTTTGAATTTGAACATGGGAAGTGGCCGTCTGTGTATTTGGTAACAAATTTCCATATTGATCCCGGGCAAGGTAATCCCACCCGTATGTGAAGGTCGGGACAATTGAGTTGTTGACCCCCTTACATGCGTATTTTGAAAATTTTTAACATTTTGAAAATTTTCCCCGGAATAGGTAGGCTGAGGCTGGGGTAAATACGTAGAAAGAGGGGGAATAGGGTCCCACCCAGTTTGAATCATAACCACTGAACTTCGACTGTGGGCCGAATCATACACAGATCCTGATTCAAAATCACCCGAATTAAGGGGGGGGGGTTGGCCACCCATTGTCGGAATTTGGGCAGACTGAAAAACCCCATGATTTAGGGGGGGGGGGGCGCCCCCACCTGATTGGTCAGAAAAAAACCCACGGCATTATGAATGTTGAGAAAATTTTGAGATGTTTTTGGTCGGGAATACGTATCCACAGGCGAAACAGATGATTTAGGGGGGCCTCCCCCGAACCCAACATAGCGGAGACGACTTTTTGAGCTGCCTGGGCAGCATCGAACAGGGGAGAAATGAAATTATCAAAATTACGCCGAAAATTTCAATTTTCTTAGGGTTAGGGGGTGATGGGTTTTTCTACAGGTTGGGAAGTAATTTGTGAGGGTGTTGAGACTGGCCCCCCAAGCGTTTTTACCCGGGTCTCCCTTTGGCTCTATGTATAATTCTGACCCGAATTTTGGGGAGGGGCAACCCCTGTGTGTTCAGGGGGGTGCGAATTTGATAGGTGTAGCTCAGTGGGTACCCCCACGTGTTTTGCAAGGCACCTGAAAAATTTAAGTTACCGCTGGAGGTTTTCCCTCTGGGGAAAACTTCTCCAACGGTTAAATTGCGTCTGGTACGAGGGGGGGGATGGAAGCCGGACAGCCAACCGAAAAATAATGGGTGAGGGGACTGAATTTTGGCGGTGTTGGGTTTCCAAAGTTTTGGGGTGGGGGAGATCTTGATTTCGGGGGTAGGGGAGTTCTCCCTGCAATAGGCCAGAATCAGAATTTGGGGGAGGAGACGAAATTACGACTTGGGGGGTGCAGATTGGGGAATTTGCAAACTGAAATGGGATGGATTATTCTGGAAATTCTGAGGGAGTTCTGGGAATTTTGAGGGGAATTTCGTGAATTTTGGATTGGACTCTGTACATTTTGGGGGAGATCCTGCTCCCCCAGCCCCCCAGCCAGCAATTATGTTCCACCCCGCGAACTATTTACAAAATAACCCGACAATACTGGGAGGATTATGCAGTTTGTGACCCCCCGGCAACCCCAAAATTTGGGGGGGGGGTTGAGAACCCCCCAACTCAGTTCCCCCCAACCGCACCAACCGCGTCGACAAAGAAAAACGACGGTTTAAAAAACTATCCGTCACTTCTGGTGCTTGACCCGTGGGAAGTTCGGAGAAAAGGCGAACTGTGTTGTCCCGAAGTTTTTTCAAATAACGGGTAAGCGGGGAGAAGAATCAGACATGATACTCAAAATGAAACGGTCGCCAGTTTGTCGAATTTAGAAATTCAGTAAAGATAAATTTGATTTTCAATAAAGATTGCAGAGGTTCGTGAATGAGTGTTTTCAATGCCTGATTACTCCTACCACTTACTCGCTAACCAACTTAAAAGAGACGACACAGCCCTAATTATTTGTCACAAGTTTACTGGTATTAACAAGATATGAAATATGACCAAAATTCAAAGCACGAGACAAAATGAAATGCAATGATTCTCACAAAATTTACAACACTAAGTGGGCAAGCACCAAAAAATTTACCATGAAACCGACAAAGCACGGAAAAGAAGCAACAAACCGTGGAATAGGGGAAGAGGAGAGTGACCCCCACAAGTTTGACCCAAAGTTTTACACCCCCCGGACACAAAAATAACAGAAGAAATATGGTGCCCAAAAAAACCGCCAACCGATGAGATTCCAACATTAAGACTAAGAGAAATTGCGCCCAAAGTTGAACGATTTGTGTATTAGCTAACTCCGGCATTGGACCGTAGACAGAAGTAGAATTTAGATTGAATTTATATGAAGTTAGCACCCACTTTTGAATATTTTAGAGTGAAATCAAGGAAATATTCTACACTACCCTTCTCAGTTCTCTATTGTCTCTGGGTTTTGACTTAAGTGGAAGAAAGGCAATTAACGCACTGCAGGGGTTTCTGTCCCCGTAAAATGTACAACAGCCGGAATGTCACACGTTGCCTTTAGTTGCAGACACGCAAATTGCAGACATCTGCACGATAATGTCCTATTCCTATTCCCTTCACACCTGAGTAAAGTGTTAAATTGCTCATTTAGTGTTCACTTCAGATCAATTAAATTGCAATTGAATGAAAAGAAGGCCTAAAGAAAATGCTATCACAGTACCTGTACAAGAGGAAACGTGTAACAAGGTTTAAGAGTGAAGCTTAGTCTCCCTATATGGCGGCCCAACCACCAATTACGACATTGGAACAAAATCCAACAGTTTAAAGTAGTGTCTATCAAAAGCAAAATTAAGTTCTTCACACCAACTGCAGACGCTGCTCATCGCAAATATACCTGACTGAGACGGGGTCTGCTGACTTGCTCCATGCGTAGATGTTCGAAAACGTTTTGGACCACCCAACAAGCGTAACAGATAACAGAGATGGTGAGATAACCATCTTCACTAGGGGCCATTTGGGGGTCAGCCACTAGGGTGCGCAAAATGGATTTTCTCTGATAACAGAGAGAATGTTTAGTGGATAGTCTTATTGCTCTTGACTTTATCCAACGAACTGAAATCTGCTACCTTAAAAGAGAGAATCTCCAAAAGCCAGGAATTTTTCTTTCAAAAATTGACCCAGCCTGTACTCTTTGTCTACTCTTAAAAAATATCTAAAATTACCAATTACTGCTCTGAAGGTGCAAGTGTTTATCAAAAAAAACATTTTTAGTAAAGAAACTGACTAAGAAATTAATATAAATTGGTTTGGCGTGATTTTGTTTGTTTGCGTTAACGTTTGTGCGCGTTTGTTGTTTTTGCAGAAACTGGGCCAAGATACAGTACAAAACAAAACTACGGCAAATGCCAACAGAATTCATTCGTAATAGGTTTTCAACAGATATGTTTAAATTATAATATTTAATTTAATGACCTTTGTCCACACAACTAAAGTTTCGAATATTCTATGACCATGTAAGTGTTTCTGCTCCGGGTGGACCGAAAACTAATGTAACACCCACAACCAAGGTTTTGACTGAAATCTAAAAACTCATTAACAGGTCAAAAGCTGCCTGAAACAATTATATGAGCACTAAATCCTCTTCGATCGATCTGACAAGCTGTCCCTCTTATCTGAATTCTGTAAACCAATCTTGGGAAGTCGGTCGGTACTTTTATGGCTTATGTTAAAAGCAGCCGAATAAGAAGCACATGTCTAATTGCTGTTTACACGGTTCAGTTAGTGTAGCAATCGTTCAGATTTGGTAAGGTAACGTTTAAATCGCGTGCCAACTAGCAATTTAGAGGATACGTTGCATTAATTTGATTCCGGTTCACTTCAAGGTGGTCTGCCTCATAAAAGTTGGAACCTCAGATCTATTTAGCGTATGATCTACGGGGACAATTTATGATAGGCTTGACTGAATTAAATAGTCTGGCTAACCATAGGGGCTTTACAAAGATATATACGTGAAGTCACAGGAGAGTATTTCTAAAGAGGAAGCTAAATTGTGCAGAAGTCACAGAACTAAGCTTAGCGGAAACTGTAAAACATGAAAATTTTGAAATCTGAGAAATTGGTGCATCTTCATCTTATACGTGGAATCAGTAGCGGTTGACGCTACTATCTCTCCACAATTTTATTTTATGAAGTTGTTTCGTGAGTTTTCGTAAAAACTCCCTAAAATTCTCTTCAAAACCCTTAAAATCGTTAATGAACTATTTAGTAGACTGTCTCTTATTTATATTGTTTTTCGAAAATGAAAATACGTATTTGTGTAAATGTTGCGCTGGCTGGTTAACGCACTGCACAAGGTTTGTTTAAGGTTTTAAGATTTATGGTTTAAGGTTTAAGGTTTAAGGTTAAACTAGTTTATTTATGCCGAAGTGTTCACACTGGAAGGTTTAAGATTTAAGGTTTAAGATTTTAGGTTTAAGGTTTAAGGTTTAAGCAAGCCGAGTTAAAAATATTTTAACTCTGTACTTAGGTTTAAGCTTCCAGTGAATTATATATGAAGGGTTTAATTAATAATTTTCATTATATGCATACTAGAATCTCTTACCTATAAACAGAACTAAAAAATTTTAAAATCCGTGGAGATTTGAGTGCACACTGGCTGATATAAAAATCACGTGATATTCAGACATTCGTTAAACCTTCCCGCCCAACTGCTTAAACCTTAAACCTTAAACCCTAAACCTTAAACCTTAAACCTTAAACCTTAAACCTTAAACCTTAAACCTATTGCAGTGTGAACCGGACTTAACACTACGTTCTTAACATTGTTGGCTACAGAATTGAGCCCAGATTTTACTAATGGCAGTCTGTATTGCGAAACTCCCCTTCCCACTCGTAATCATGAGTTTACCTACCCTACCTACCCATACCTTCAGTTGAGAGTTTTAAATTGTGATGAGTAGTCGGTTACAAATTTTCCGGTCCTGTCAAATTGTATTTATGGGGTTGCCAGATCTAATTTGCATTTCGTTTCTTTGTATATTTCTAACGCCTTTTTTTATTTTTAACTACTCCCTTTTTTCTCTAATTCAGCTCACTCCTCCCAACCCAATTTTTGTCCGTTCACTACCTACCTATTGTGATTTCCGCTTCCCTTCCCCCTTCCGATCTTATTGATTGTCAGTACGTTAACAGGTATAATTATCTTGTTATTTCGACTTCTTTACATTTCTATAACCGCCCCTTTCTATTAAACCGTTAGTTGTGTCATGGAGTTTTCTCTTTAATTTAAGGTGGTGATTCCCTTTGGTAACATAAAGTTTGCACCATTATCACTCATTCATTACTTGGAGTTAAGAAGCCATTTTTATATCAAAATGTAGCTTGACATTTTTTCTTTTTAATGCATGCCACGAAATTAATGTTGCTTTTCCAAAATAGTTTATACACATTTTAGAAGAAGTATAATTTTCCAGAATTTTTGCAGACTCAAGTAAATTTTTTCGGGAGACATCGGTTATATCATTCGATACCTCCATCAAATAGCTGGGGACGATTTTTTATTTATTGTGAAATCGCTCTTCGTTATTAGAGAAATAAGCTGAAATGTGTGCGTAACATGTATTTTGCCTACTTTTTCCAAATTTGTCAAGCGATTACTTTAGCTAGAAAGCAGCAATCGGGACAACTAAAAAATCGACCCTGGGTATATTTGTGCAGAACACATTTGTTCAGTAGCAGCCCTCCAGCTTGCATGGTGAATGCTCCACAATCTTTGGAAAAAAATTGGTCGTGTTTTTGCAAAACCTACATTTTTATGATAGCAGCCTACAGGATACCAGTTGGAAGACGATCATGCGTCGGATAATTTGTC
Organism: Trissonchulus latispiculum; assembly: GCA_030248195.1. Classification (NCBI taxonomy): domain Eukaryota; kingdom Metazoa; phylum Nematoda; class Enoplea; order Enoplida; family Ironidae; genus Trissonchulus; species Trissonchulus latispiculum. The sequence goes on from JASAND010028844.1 coordinate 12,324, forward strand.
CCTGTGAGACCTTCAGATCGACGCCCTTAGTTTGACTTTACGGCTTGCGTAGTTCAAGAAATGTTGGATTATTTGATTTCTGCAAAAATGACAAGTTTTCGACGCCAAAACAAGAAAATCGGCTATATCTCACGGTAGAGAAAAGCTAGAACGTTGCTTTAAAAAGCAAAAATGTGAAGCTCAATGAGGTCTTTCGAATGAATATAGACATAACTGTATAGCTGTTGCCAAACTTTCAGAAATTGGGAAAAACCGCCCTGATCGGAAATCTCAAATTTTTGAATCGGGATTGCGCGGAGGGTGTTAAAACGCTAAAAGGAGTTATTTCGGAAAGTTTCGTCAAATTTCATCTTGATTTAAGCCGCCAAATAACAATATGTGCCCAAAAGGAAGCACCACCTTAATTGAATTTAGTTTTTGGGTAATTCATTAACTGTAGGTAGGTGCAGTGTGGTTAGCCCGGAGTACTGTTTGAGCGTGATTTTCAGTCCAGCTTCTCCGATTTTCTTAGGCGCCAGTCAGTCGGGTGTTCTCCAAAATTTATATCCCACACTCCCTGCGAAGCTCGTCTCGGTAACTAAAAGAGAGCCACCTAGACAGAAATCTCCTTAGCAGTCAGAGTTTGTGTTGCTCCAGGTCTAGTAGTGGAGGTGATGCTGTGGTCCCAGGCTTCTCCATTACAGAATGTATATACTCCTAAATTCTCATCTACTGCTGTGTTGACGATAGGTAATACCAAGAGTACATAATATAAGAGTGTGCCACTAGGCACACTCTATGTTATCAGAGCAACAACTATGCTCTGCTCGCTAACGGCCCACCCCCCCGCAAATCAGACCCTTCACTTCAAAGAATTTTGTGCGCTATGTTTGTGTTCTAAAGCTCAAAGCAGGCACAAAATTCTCGCACGCACTGCTTGTGTTTTTGAGCTTAAGCACATAAACATAGAGCGAGTGAGCGTACCCCCGTTTCGACTAGGTACTGATTTGCGGGGGGGGTCACTAGGGTCTGATTTGCGGGGGGGGGGGTGGGCCGTTAGCGTGCAGAGCATAGTTTTTGCTCTGATAACATAGAGCTTGCCTAGTGGCATACTCTTATTATTATGTACTCTTGGTAATACCTTGTTGGTTAATAGCTATACATTTATAGTTTGTTTAATCATTCTATACGATGCATAGCCATTTACAGTTTTAATGAATCACATCAAATTTTGGTTCTTGTGGTAGTGTGACCATAAACATGCAGTCTAGGTTTACAAAATTATATACCAAAAATGAAGTTTATATAAAGTAAAGCGTTGCATTGCAGTACAAATTGCACTGTAATGTGTTTGTCGGAGCTGAAGACGGCAACAGATCCCAAAATTATATACTTTAGTTAATTAATTAATTTATCTCCCGTACTTATCATTAACAGTTGTCAAATATGCAGTAGGTGCCTGCCTACTGCATGCACCTGCCTTACCATTCCTAAGACTTTGATTTGTGATAGCTTTATTGCACATTGTTGTAGGTTACTTTCCAAGGAATTCAGCATTATGATTGCTAGTGTTGTTTCAGTAGCCCATTTTAGTTTCAGTTTCAGTTTCAGTTTCAGTCGACAACCTAAGCTAATTTCAGTTTCAGTTTCAGTTTCAGTCAGATACCAAAAATAATTTCAGTTTCAGTTTCAGTTTCAGTCGTCATCCCAAAATAATTTCAGTTTTAGTTTCAGTTTCAGTCGCTGGTCGAAATCAATTTCAGTTTCAGTTTCAGTCGGTGACGCAAAATAGTTTCAGTTTCAGTTTCAGTCGGTGATGCCAAACAGTTTAAGTTTCAGTTTCAGTCCATGTTTTGGAATAATTTCAGTTTTAGTCCGGCTTTTTCAGTTGAAATCATCGCCCAAAAAAATGAATTTCAGTTTCCGCATAATATTTGAAATTTAAAACTGTTGAAGCTGCCGTTTTAGTTTATAATCTCAGCTGCTATGTCAGTTCTGAGTAAAACAGTTTTATCTAATATATTGTATCCAATATTTTTCTTTGTGAAGACAAAAAAATTATGATGTGAAATAAGTTTTAATAGTTGCTTGCTGCATTGGCTTTCTCATTAACTAAGTACCTAAACCAGCTTGGTTATTTGCTTAAGTAAAGCATCTCTCCAAAATGTAAAGCTGTTGAGGCCATAAAGCTTCATTGCTGCAATTCGATGCTTAGCCTCTGGAGGCCACAGACCGTAGAGGTGCCACATCAACAACTTGTGCTTTAAAAACTATATAAAGCAATTATGCTTTAACATAACTTCCTTGTTAAACTTTATCTATTATGCTGACAGTATCTAAATGATCTAAAAGTAATACTGCTGTAATAATTACGAGAGGCTAAAACGTAACACATTCCTTGTATTCTTTCGCAAGGAAAACTGTTATGGCAAATCTGCAGTAACATTTTACAAAGAACTTAACCATACGCAGTGACTGAAAGGATCTTACACGCAAAGACTGAAATGGAGTTTCAGTTCCAGCATGAACTGAAACCAGTTTAAGCTCCAGCTAGAAGGAAAAACTTACGATTTTACGTTGGGACTGAAACTGTTTCAGACTTTTCTAGTTTCAGTTTCAGTTTCAGTTTCAGTTCTAGAATTAGGGTAGTTTCAGTTTCAGTTTCAGTTTCAGTCGGATACCAAAAATGATTTCAGTTTCAGTTTCAGTTTCAGTCTGCCAGTTTAAATGGTTTCAGTTTCAGTTTCAGTTTCAGTTTCAGTCCGTTTTCCAAAAAAGTTTCAGTTTCAGTGACTGAAACTGAAACATGTAGAGACTGAAACCTAGTTTCAGTTTCAGTTTCGGCGACTGAAACATCACTAATGATTGCTGTGATATGAAGTGCTTCTAGGTAATAGTAATAATGAAGCAAATCGGTAGCAATCCTACATTTTGGTTACTTCCTTGTCGTGTCCGAGATTTTTCAACCGCTTTTCAGACCAAGAAATCATCAAGTAACCCGTTAGATATTAATGGTGCCAATAACGAGGTTGTTTTTCAGCAATTGGCTCTTTTAATCTAGTTCACTCTGGCTCAGCTCACGAATCTGCCCTTAATTAGGGTTCTCATATTAATATGAATTTTGATGTACTATTCGTGATACACGTTGATAGCTAATCAGTAGCCGGTCAAACATGGCTGTAGAAAATTGCAGAGTTGAAAGCATCCCCAGTTTTACTTCAAAGTCCCATCAAAATGTTAATAAAATCAAGCCCTGAAATGCGTTGACGAGTAGCGTAATCAATCAATTTTGTAAGAAGTAAACTCTTCCTTTAAAGTGAGTTTCAATTTTATTTTGTTTCTTCAATATTTTATGTTCTGTACAATTAAACATTTGTTTGTTTGGTTTCATTTTGCGATGCAAAAAGTATAATTAGCCTCACATCTAAGTTCTAATTGTAGGGTTAGTTGCAGGAGTTAGTTAGTTGTGGTGGATTAGTTAGTTTGACATAGCATACCGTCGTCGTTTGCTTAGAACTTTGAATAAAAATTCAATTAGTTACGTAAATGTAAAGCTACCTCCATCAGAGTCAAACGTCACACTGCCGTAGGACTCTGTATGCCCACTGTTATTTAATTCACTATATTTTGGTGTCTTTTGTTTGGGAACAGCACTGATTTTTTGGACTTCATGTCACTATCAGCAGAGGTTAATATGTATCCTTTTTGCAACTGTATAGTTTTATTGGATTAGATCGAGTCTAAGAAATGTCCTCAAAAGTACGGATGCAGCTAAGGTGACGAGGCACAAAAGGATAACAGACAAAGCAAGATCAGACAAAAGATGCTTTCCATCTGTTACTAAGAGTTGAATATTTTATTAATACATTGGTTGTAAGTAGAAGAAAAATTGTCCAATAGGCTTCTCTAGCATTACGTAATTAAAATGCACAAACTTTCCAAAAGTTGGTGCGTTAATGTGACTGTACATTCTTCAACTTGCGTCCACTTAGCCACCAACTACAAATTTCTTTCGGGACTGCAGAGGATGCGCCGTTAGTCCGATTTCGAGTCAGTCAGAAGCTAAAAAGAACTCAGCCGTGAGCGCAATTGCGATCCTACCAGCACCTGTGCATTCTCGCCAGAGCGCCAGTGATAAGGAGAATCATGACCCTACTATAACTACATGCAGTATCTATCTTCAAATATTGAACTTTGAATACACGTAGTTTTGGAAAACCTCAGATCTATAAATTTGTTTTTCAGGTTCTTAATTACAACTTGCCACAATTGAAGTAGTTTTGACAATGTAAGCTTAATTACTGTCTCCTATTCAACAAATCCAGTTAATTTTTTGGTAGCCTTTTTCTTCCCATCGAAACTAATCATTTGAACTGTGGAGATTTAATTTAACGGCTTTACTCGGATTCACTATTTTGCCTCTGCCAATTTTCATCAGTCCTGAGCATACGGAAAGCAGCATTTACCTTTCGGAATCAGAAAAAACTACTTTTCGGAAACCAGGTGTCCCTTAACTATCTCATTGCTTTGGTTTTTTAACAGGAAGACTTGTTGAAAAATGAATGGTAAGATGAATATTTAGATAAAAATGATCTCTCAGAATTCAGCGGAAAGTAGCATGCCAAAATTTTTAACACTTAGTCTAACAAATTTTTAAATATTACCTGAATTAAAGTCGATGTAATCAACTGAAATATAACTTAGTCTATACTTAAAATTTTAGAGGTTGAAGCGATGATATTTGACACCAATATTACTGGGATTGAACTGCTGGCTGCTTATAAACAGGCTTTTATTTTTGGCAACATCCTGACACTGGTAATTTGCTGTCCTTCCCTGTTCATCAATTTCTTTTTTCTAATTGTAACATTGAAAATCAAAGAAATCGATTCAACCGTTCGATTTGTTTTGATCGAGCTTACCGTTGGCATGATTCTACAGGCCGCCTATTTGGTCACGAGATGTGCTCTAACCTTGGCTTACGCCCATTACAATATTTTGTGTCCCATCCTATCCATTGTACAGTGCAGTGTTGTTGAACAGTTGTTGGCTTGTCCAGCACAGGTTAACTGTCTTATGTTTGTGGTTCTGGCCATAGACCGGTTACGAGTTAGCATATGGCTAACTTTTAATCCCAAAAAGGTTAGCGAGGATTCGGTAGCTACTAGCATTAAGATTATTGCGGGCCTGGCTCATCTACCAGCTATAATCCTTCCGTTCCTTTGCGCCAACTTTGTATCATCTTGGTTAGATACAAAGCCAGATCAAAGCTTTTGTGAAATTTATTTATTAATAGATCCGGTCCTAAGCGCATTCTGGTTCTCATTCTTTTTCTCCTGGGTAGCATTCGGTGCAGGTTGTGTTGCCTACGCCAATATAAAGGCCGGTCAACTAATGCAACAATATGCGGCCAATCAAGCACTGTTGGATCTTCGGACCCGCATTTTGCTGAGCAGGCTATGCGAAACTACGAGATCGCTAAGGTACTGTCTTATGGTACAGGCTTTGTTGCATCTTTTTATTTGTGGCTGGGGTGTGTACAGAGCAACCTTTTCCACAAACGTTGACAGGGTGACTGTGGAAGCACTCTATGGCCTAAAGGTACTACATTCTGTTCTAACACTTGTGGTGCCCACTGTTTGTATGCTGTCCTCGAAAAGGATTAATACAGTGGCACGTGATATACTTGGATTCAGCAGGTCACTGACCCCACCGCTAGAAGACGATTCTGAGGAACGAATGAAGAAGGTGGAAAAGTATTGGAATCAACACTACTACATGTCGAGGAAACGGGAAAATGAAGTGAAGTGCGATACACTTTGAATTAGGTCGCATATGTCAGGGTGCAGTATTTCCCCCGGTGTCAAATTTCACCCCGGAAAAACTACACCAGTGTGAATTTTCCGGGGGTAAATTTTGCACCAAATACAAGAATAATGCAGATTTTTTATAAACAAGCTTTGCTTAGAATTATATATAGCAACTAATTATGTTTTGATGATGGAATATGATTAGCGTGAAGCGCTAAAATAATTATTTCTTATAATAGTTCGACCGAGATTACAATCTGAAATGGAAATATATACTGACCAAAATTTTTTGAAAAATCAGAAATTTTGTAGGATTACTTCGAAGCATTTTTTATTCAACTGCTTCGTTCGCATTTGATAAACCTGAATAAAGAAAAATTTTTTTCAATGAATGCCAACTTCTAATCCTTTTTAGGCGTCTAATATTTTAGAATTTTATTTCTAAATAAATAAATAAATAAATAAATAAATAAATAAATATATATACCTGCATTAAAGCAGGAAAAACCTTTAAGCAGAAAGAGGTACAAGCTCAAATTGCCTAATTAAATTTTGCTTTTTGTTTATTCAATATATATATATATATATATATATATATATATATAATATATATATATATATATATATATATATATATATATATATGTAATCATACGCAGCAATCAATCAATCAGTCAACCAATCAATCAATCAATGAATCAATGAATCAATCAATCAATCTGTCAGTCAATCAATCATTCAATTCATTTGATAAAGTCTAGTAAAAAATTTTAGTTAAATTGAATCTGTGCTAAGTTCTTATCTTATTAAGTTTCTGATGTGTTTTATTTGTAAGCAAAAAATTAAGAAAATAAAACATAATTGAAAATTTGAAACTTTAGTCTCAGCGTTCAACCACATGTCAATGGTAAAATCATTTCTTTGGAAAAAAATTGCAAGGAAAGTTTACAAAACTCAAGTTAACGTGGAAAATTTAGATTAATTTTAATCAAATGAAATTTCAATTTTCAAATTGAAAATTTTAATTTAAATTTAATTCAATGAAATTTCTAAAATCAACTTAACAATAAATTCTAATTAAATTGATTTTATACCTTTGCCCTTGAGCTCGTAAATAAAATTTCTAATATTTTAATTTAGATCATTTTACTTGGAAGTGAAAGCATAAATATATATTAAAAGCCCAATAAGAAAGACTAGAAGTTAGCATTTATTTGTGAATTCTTTCTTTATTAAGTCTTATCGAAATGAGCAATAATTAGTCATACAAAATTTCTGATTTTTCACAAAATTTTGCATAGTATATATTTCGATTTCATTTTGTATGTTGGCTAGTGCAACCGAAATCTGCTAACCCGAGAAACACTCTTAATGGCACAATGATATGTCCAAATGTGGTCCTGTGTGATCAGTATCGAATCGGCATACAAAATGTTGATGTTTTGAACATGAATAACGTGTTGCGTTTATCGAAGATACGAACAGTAGAAAACATTAAAAGAATCCTATTGTAAAAATAAAAAAGGACTTTGTCGCACTGATGCTAAGTAAACTGGTTCAGACTTTGCAGGTTCTAGTTCTCGGTAGTGTATGCCCAGCGTCATCTCCCTCAGCGTGCCTATCTCTGAATACAACGAAATTACTTAGAAAGTCTGAATACGAATCGTTTAATACTACTATTTTTATATCAGACAATGAAAAGCAATGTAGAACAAAACCAAAAAACTTGGTTCCAAAAGGAGCATAATTCCTACGTAGACCTTTCAAAGTCTCCATGCAATTAACCTGCGAATTTGGGATCAAAGGAAAAGCCTCGCATATATGAGATTCGAACATCCTTTCTAGCAATTCGATGTATGTAATGGATGATAATCAGTTACGCTCCTGATCAAGAAGAACAGGAGTTATATATTAGATTACAATCAGTTTTATGTAATTATAAAATCATCAATTGCGTGAGAATACTGTCCAAATTCATTGCTTTGCAGACCGCCCCATTGTGTGTGTTGTTGTGGCATCTACCTGTCAGTATCTAGGGAGGTTCTCCAGTGTAGTTTTATGGCTTTGTCAAAATTTTTCACCTGCTTTTTATCGTACTAGTACGTAAGCTACATTGGCTAATCTTAATTTTATCTTTTCTGTGGACCGCGGCGAGGGCGCGCGCGATCAAAGAGGGAGTATTTTGTAGAAATTTCCTTGCCAAAGTTTACGAACTTCGGAACGAATATGCAAACTAGAAATTTGGCATTTTCGTAATATGCAAATTCGTTTAGCCAATATTTTAAGGAGGGAATTTTCTTAATTTTCGGTCACTTTCGATTGAATCCAAATTCCACCCAAATTTGAAGAAGAAGACGATGATCAGGAAATCAAGGTTAGAGGTTGGTATGGGGGTTTGAGATATATTACTATACCGGGTCTTATTTCCCATTTTGTTTGTATAAATTATGTTTTTGTTAGAATTTTATTCTTCCCTTCAAAATCACACACTCATCACGAACCTTAGCAATCTTTAATCTCTTACCCAAATTTTCATACCGTGCATGGTGAATTAAAAACAATAAAATATATGAAATGAAGTGAAATCTAATCTCTAGTTAAATCTAATTAAACGTCTAATTTATACCAAGGTGTCCCGTTTAAAATATACAAATTATAATCATAAAAGTTATACAATGCAGCGAAACGGTGAGCATGTAAAAGCAGTCCGAAGCCGAATCCTCCTATCAAGGTGGTCAAGAGGTAATGCTCCAATTATGTTCAATACTTTAATTGTTTCCTGCACTGATTTTATTATGACTGCACCGTTCCATTTCGAACTCTACTTATTTGACTTTTTCCAAAGAACTTATAGGGCTCTATTGTGTATAACAATCTGCGATATCCGTGACTAAGTTTTATATTAGTTTTGGACCTAAATTTTGGATAAAGGACAAAATTTGTTGTGGACCTAAGCTACCCTCCATAATTCGATTGTCTAGCACTGTAAGAGGTAGTTCAAGGGTCTGCTATAGTCCTTTCCATCTGAAACTAAGCTTCGCGTAATAAGTTACTTACTGATGTGGAAGCCATTAATCTTTAGGTTACTGTTCTCTTGGGAATAGTAATCTTTTAGAAAAGTCAACTTATTGTACAAGAGCACTTGTTATGACTGCATTGGCGTTACTGGAAACGTTTTAACTTAATATTTAGCTTGATTGATAACCTGTGCCCATTGTATTAACTGTAGCTCATCATTGGCTTTATTTTTAGCAAGAAAAACAGCTTAAATTAGTTAAGCTTAAGCAATTAGTAATTCTGTAATTCTGTAGTCCGCGTCGGCTTAATCCGTGAACTATAACCAAATTTCAAGTTTCAAAATAATGGTAACCACTAGGTTAAAAAATGCTTAAACTTCAACTTTTGGGATTTGTGGTGGGCGACTGTGAGAAGAGAGAACAAGCAGATTGATTTATTCACTGAAAACAAGCACTTATATAGGTAGTAAACTAATTTGCTTGTTCCACATCATAACAATAACAACGTCTAGAGTTTCACGTGAATGTCAATTCTGCAGACACTGCATCACCCTTTCTTCCATGAAGGGTTGAAAACCCTAGGCAAATCCGATTTGGAAGAAATCGGGGACACGGCGAATTCGTTGCTGGCGCTGATGTCCCTGATCATTGGGCTGATGATTCGGAGGCGGATCTGGAGCTGGGACTTCGGCTACGTCTTCCGTTTCAGGAGGCAGTGGTAGAATCGGTGTGTCGTCTTTGTAGTTTTCTTCGGACGTAATACGAACTTTGGTAAGTTTTCTGGTAACTTCGATGTCTTCCCATTCTCCAGTTGGTAGGTGAATCTACCCTTCCGTCGAATGATTCGCAGAGGCTTGGACCACGAAGATTTTCCCTTCGGAGTTCATGGCAATCGACATCGAACCCAATTTCCTGGCATGAGGCTGTTGATTCTGGTATGATTCGCGGCTTCTTCGGCTTGTGCAGTGTCGGCGGCGTAAGTATCGTCTTCATCTTTCTTCCTCTGTGACGAACGTTGAACGGTGATGGAATGTGGCGTACTTTCGATCCTTCGAGGCATCCAATCTGGAGTCCCTCCTTCATCACTCGGTTGAATCTCTCCACCATTCCATTAGACACAGGATTGTAGACGGCAGTCTTCAAGTGTCTGATATTGCGCTCCTTGAGGTAGGGTTCAAAATCTCCAGAATTGAATTGTGGCTCATTGTCAGTGACCAATTCGGCAGGATATCCATGGCGAGCAAAGACCAAATCCAAGAATTTGATAACATCTGCAGTGGTGTAGTTGGAACATCCAACCTCGGGCCATTTGGAAGTGTAGTCCTTTAGCACGAGTAGGGATCGTTGATGATATAGAGGAGTAGGAGTGGTCCCGCAATGTCCAACGCTAGGCGGGTCCACGGCATCGTCGGCCCTTCAGTTGGCTGTACCCCTGAAGGTAGTGGCTTAGCTGACTTGTCAGACAGCTGGCAGACTCCACATCGATTGACCCAATATCGGCATCTTTTTGCATCTGTGGCCACCAGTAGGTTTCTCGCAATCATTGTTTCATCGTTACAACGCCTGGATGACCATCATGTGCTTGGGCAAGCACACGTCTTCTCAGACTTTCAGGAACAATCAGAACTGTTCCCTTGAGTAGACCGCCGTTGGCTTCGGACAAATCATTCCGGACTGGATAGAACGGTTTCAGGTCTGGATCGACCTGATCGTTCTTCGTCCATTGGTGTCGCATCACTTGCACCAGCTTCCTCAGCACTGGGATCAGCTTCGACTTTTTTCTTCCGTTCTTCTGCGGAAATTGCGGCAGAAATGGCAAATGCTGCAACGTAGGCATCGCACCAAGAGTCAGGAATGTCTTCGGTCTTCTTCGGTGGCAAAGGCAACCTGGACAAAGCATCAGCAAGTGCGTTGTCGTTGCTAGGCTTGACGCAAGTACCACCTGGCAATCCGCAGTGGCTTGTGATCCTTGGCTCCAATCGGTGTATTGAACAATGAAACAAGGGATTGTTGATCCGATTGTATGGTGAATTGATTTCTCCATAGAAGGTATTTCCACTTCTCACATGCCCAAACGACAGCATAGGCTTCCAGTTCTGTCACGGAATATCGTTTCTCGGTAATTGACCGACTCCTGGAGGCGTAGGCAATGACGACTTCTCTTCCGTCTTGAATTTGAGAGAGAGCAGCACCCAGTCCAGCTGTTGAGGCATCGGTAGTAAACGAACGTCGTCCTACCTTTTCGGTAAAATCCTAGGACCGGCTTGCTGCAAAGATCTTGGATGATGTTTTTGTAGGCATCATCCATCTCTTGTGTCTAGTGATATTTCAGGCGGCCCATTTATTTTCGGTTTCAGTTTCAGATTGAGTTTCTGATCTGCTCATTTAGGAATTTCAGTTTCAGTTTCAGGCGGTTGCTCGTCGGAATTGCAGATTCAGATTCAGTTTTATTTTGCGGCCTCAATCAAATTATTTTCAGTTTCAGTTTTAGTTTCAGGCCTGTGCTAAAATTTTATTTTTATATTTTTTACTACTAAAATCTTAAATTTAAACCTTATGGAACGTCTTAAAACACATTATCTTTAGTAGGTTGCGGGATAGTCAGTAAAACTTTAGTAAAACTTCAATAGTCAACAGTTTAGTTGAATGTATAAATAAAATATCTGCAAAATTTGTGACTGTTGTGAATTGTGATCAGTTTTGCGAGAATGGAATGTTTCTAGGTATACCTACATAAATCTACTAGAAAGTATAAATTCATTTTGTTATACATACAGTACAACTGCACATTGCTTGCAATGTTTCAAACGCACATGTTCGAGCTGATAATAATTTCAGAAAACGCATCATCTTAAAATAATGTTTTCAGGCTAAGCGTAGTCTGAAATTACAAGTTTCAGGCTAAGCGTTGTCTGAAATTACAATTTTCAGTCTAAGCGTCACTCCCCACTAACTAAGAATATTTATTCTTCCTCTTCCTGATCCTGTTCATCAAAGTGGTCCTCCGTCTTTTCAGGTAGTAACACTGTGCTCAAATTGGAGTTCTTTTCTATGGCACGTTTGAGGGCTTCTTCATCAGAATACTTTGCCCATACTCTATTTGTTTGTTCAGAATTTCATCAATTGTAGGATCATCGAGGAACTCCGGAGGAAATCGAGGAAATCTAGGTAGAAGTTCGGTAATGGGCCAACGCCGGGTCCCAAGCCCCGAGGAAGAACGCAGAGGGACGGATAAATGATGTTAGGAAAAGAAGAAGAAGTATTGCTTTTAAGACTGGGAGTACTGGGGAACAGGGGGTACTGGGAGTACAGGGAGTACCGGGGGTATAGACAGTACTGGGTTTACAGGGGGTACTGGGAGTACCGGGGGGTATAGAGAGTACTGGGTTTACAGGGACTACTGGGGGTGCAAGGGGTACTGAGGGTGGGCACAGGGGTGTACGGGGGGTACTGGGTGTTTATTTACCCCAGTGGTCATGCAGTGCAAAAACAGGGACACCAAGGGCAGGAAGAAAAACTAGCAGATATGGACCCAGGGATGATGAAATAACCCGGTAAGGCGAAATTCAATCCCGGATTGGGGGTCGAAAAGCTCGCCCTATACTACTTAGGTTTAAAAAAGCCAACTAGGCGGATCCGTGAGGCAAGCCCATTTTATGTATCGTGTGTCTCAGCACAAAGACCACAGAATGTAGGGGGCTCTCGTTATTCCAAGCGGTAGTACTAAGATTGCTAACTCTCTGGTATAAATTTAAGTCAACAAGCTCAGGCCTTTCGCTTGGTAGAGACATTTCAGTTGACTTGTCTAAAACAATCACAGGGCGAAAAGTCGTAAACTACAAAAATTGTCATTGCAAGACGAAAACCCTGTCGTAGACTTATCATATTTGGAGGCTTTATTATGTCAGTAACATGCTAAAAGATACGACAATTTGAGCCAAATCTATTTTTGGGTTTGTCAATTAATTCTGGTATTGTACTACAATGCCTGTATCTTGGAAAAGCAGTACATCGCTTATCCAACAATAAGTGCATTTACTCTGAGGCTAACCGTGATTGTCTGATGCTGCAAATCTCAAGAAGTCTAGCTTTTTTCATACTTTAAGTTTTCATATCCAAAATTCCTTATTTTGTTCACTAAAGATTTAAATTATTCAATTTTAAAAGCCAAAAGTATTTATTTTTTGAATTTTGGATATAAAGAAACTGTTCGGCCGGCCAGAGGAAATTCTTACAGGCACAACCCTACACATAAATTACTCAGAAGAAGCACAGGTCAGAGTGGAACGCTAGTCTTTAGAACGACTCATTTAGCTGCGAATTTCAAGCACTAAACAGGTATTCTCTCTTGACGTTGGAAGGTAATTGCTAACTTAATTCCAGAATGCTGTAAAATGGATCACTCGAATTGATTGCATCTGCTACTGCTAGGCAAGAAAATGTGGTATGGTAAACTTCCTTGAAGTAATCCTATTCGTTCACTTTATATTATTATCAACGAAGAAACTCTTTAACTGACAGATAATTTTTCGTTTACAAGAAGAAAATTTTCTTAAGCCGCCGGGGAGGATTTTTCTTAACATCTAAGGACAGGTTTTAGAGCATCCTTAATCATTAGTGTCTGGATAAACAACTAAATAAATATCCTATTCAAGCTTTTATTCGCTCTCTGTCGAATTAATCTTCACTTAAGAACAGGAAGTGTTTCAGAGCTCATTTAAAAGGCTTGGTTAAGTACCGTTGCTTCATAAAATGATTTCCTCCCTGAAGTTTTGTTTTGATCAGGCCAGATAAGTCGTTGTACATGCTTTAGATCACGTTACCTACTTGCGCATTGAAAGCAATTTATAATCACTGCAGCTATGTAAGGAGTCGTCATAATGTTTTAGCCAAGACCGGGTTTAACCCAAACAGATGTTCCATTGATAGCACCAAGAGTAGGTAATACATAAGAGTATGACAGCTGGTATACTCTATGCATTGTCAGCTTGACACATCCTTTGCACGCTGACGGCCGACCCCCCCCCCCCCGGAAATTGTACCCCAGTGACCCCCCACCCGACAATTGAGTGACCCCCCCCCCGCAAATTGGTACTCAGTCGAAACTGGGGTACGCTCACTCGCTCTATGATTGTGTACTAAAGCTCGAAAACACAAGCACTACGTGCGCGAGTTTTGTGTCTGTTTTGAGCATTAGAACACACACATAGCGGCCAAACTTTTTTGAAGTGAAGGATCCAATTTGCAGGGGAGTCAGCCGTTAGCGTGCACAGGATGTGATATGCGTATAATACATAGAGTATGCATTAGTGCTGGGACCGGTTCCGATTTTTGAAACCGGTTCCGGTTCCAATTGGTATTTTTTACAAAAACGCTAAAATCACTCAATTTTTATATTTTTTGAAAATCGCTATAAAATCATGATGTATAATCGACTGCACAAGACTACAAAGGTATTTTAAATCCGTTTTTTACTACATTTTACTATTTACAAATATTTTCTGTTAAAAAGATGTTTTCTGTCTCAATATTTTAGCAAAATTTTTGGAACATTTTAGGTAACAGTCTTACCAAGATAAGTTAGACTTAGTAATTCTCAATCCTGACAAAAATTTTGTTGTCGCCTTTCAGAAAGCGAACGTCTCAACTTTAGAAATAACAAACATACCTTACTGTCAGTCAAAAATAAAACTTTCCTCGGTCAATTTCAAACCGTCCAATAAAATTTGCTCATCGAGTTAAGCTTGATCATTGAAATGCAGCTATCTGAGGCCGATGGTTTTTCTGAGATCAAAAATTCAGCAGAGGAAAATTGGAGCAAATCGTTGAAGTGAATTTTCGAACACTTCTGCAGAACACAGGTACATCTAACTAACATTCGAAACCAAAAAGTCATATGTGTCATAAATGAAATCAGTCAGTTGAGTTTTTATTTTACACAGATTTTGATTTAATATTATTAGCTGACGCTACCATGACTTTGTAGCAAAAGTGCCATTTTCTATCAAAGCGTAATCCTATATATATCGGCATAAAAATACTAAAAGATGGCCATGAAATATGAAAATATTTCAATAAGCCGTCAAAATCGTTCTTTCTTTCAGTAGAACTAGCAAATTACTATTGATCAAGAACTGTATCTCAGGGTCCAGGGATACTATTGCTCAGCTTAACCCCTAATCTGGAGTTACGCCTTGCTTAGCTGGTATGCTTCGGTTTAACTTTAGCACACAAAAAATGCAGAGGCAATAGTAAAGCTCGACGAGTTGCCGTAAATCATCAAATCCTTAATGTTTAACCTTTGTCAACCTTGAAGAAGAGTTAACATCGAATATATACACCTTAGTTATTCGTTAGTTATAACCTTTTCAGAAAACTTAAAACATTGACTAAAAACTGCTGTTAAAACTGTACTATAAAATAGATATCAAATCGTCTACCATTTACACAAAAACTTAGCCGTCCTCAAAATTGCAGTCTAAATACAATTTACAAAATTAAGGTTAAATTTCAAGTGCTATATTCAAATTCTTGGTAAAATTTTAAAATCTTACAAAATAAACCTTGATTGTAGTTACAAACAGCCAAAATTTACACTAGAAGCGGTCCGGTTCCAAAAGCCACCGGTTCCGGTTCCGGTTCCGGTTCTACCGGTTCTTTTGGAACCGGTCCCAGCACTAGTATGCATGTCAGCTGAATGAACGTTGACGAAAACGTTCAAATTTTTGATAAGTATAAAAAACTTAGAATTCATAAAAGTCAATCAATTTCTCACTATTAGGTTGACGCAAACATCCAATTCATGTCGAGAATATCCAAATGAATAGAATTGCTGAGAACATTCAAATAGCGTTCTAAGGCCGCCGTCATGTTAATTACAGTAAGAGTACTAAAAAGACTATCAGTCGAGTATATACATTTCGAGCGAAGGAAAAGTTGCTGTTGATTACTTATTACATGTGTTCCACCTGGCGATATAGGTGCAGATTTGTAATGAGCAGACGTTGCGTTTTGCTTTATTTTTAGGGGGTGTGTATTTTTGGGTGAAATTGTGACAACGTTAACACAGGCTTGGGTAAGCTTGCCCCAAAAAGTTTGTTCCAAAAAACTTTGGAGGTACTTGTACTGTATTGGAAAAGTCACTACTTTAAATGAGTACGTTTGTCGAGATAATACTATGTAGGGGTCAATGTGCTGTGTTTTTGAAGCATAGTTAAAGAACTCTAATTTTCTATAGTTGCTTACAGGTTATTTATAGTTAGTATAAATCCTCAGTCTCTCGCTATATTTGGGTCCAGGGTTATTTTCACAATATATCAACATGGGTCAATATGTCCACATAATTTTCAACATTGAGTAAAAGTGCACTATAGCTGGATGGTTCTAGACTTTCAAGGAAAGCTAGAGACTTCAACTAAAACTTAGCATTAGAATTAACAAAAGCAAATATTCTAAAATGATAAAAACCTCAAATCGGAAATATTCGGAAATGTTTGGGGAAAGCATTTCTCTGGATAATGGCAGGGTTGCTTTTTCTCCTCCGCGTCACTACCGTTATTTTGTACTACTCTGTCAAATGGATTTCTAGAAATAAATTATTTATATCCCATTTTGGCTTTACTGGCAGAAAAGGAACAATGACTGCAATGTGATAATAACTTTGACTATCCACTGGCTTGAGTTCTGTTAGTACTTACAGTATTTTCAGTAGTTTTTAGTGAGGCTTTCGCTAAGCTTTCCTACATTATAGGTCGGCTTCTTTCTGTGCATTCATCTATTTGCTAACTTCAACCATTGTGCTGGTAACATTTAACCTACATACTCAGTCAAGCTTTTAAGGGTCGCATAGATGTAATCTGTTATTTGCGACTCAAACATTGCCATATTTAAGCAGTGTAACCGCTCCAGTGACGTTCCAGCTCTAGAATATGAGGCGTCAAATTGCTCTAAAAAACATGGCTCACTGTACTTTAGCCATCCTGCAGCCACAAATTCTAGAACTCTGTTGCATGATGAAGAGTTAGCTACAATCGTAGTGAGGTGCTTACTCAATGCAAAATGACTAGTTTTCATCGCCAAAATAAGAAAATCTGCTATATCTCAATATAGTAGAGCTAGAAAGTTCCTGCGAAAAGCAAAACGTAGAGCTCAACGAGATCTTTCGAAAGAGTATAGTAGGATCATGCAGCTGCTGCTCAACTGTCAGAAATAGGCTAAAACTCCCTATATGGAAGTGTTGAATTTTTGAAGCGGGATTGTGCGGAGGGTGTTAGAACGGCAAATGAACTTATTTTGGAAAGTTTCATCAAATTTCATCTTGATTTGAACGGTCAACCAACAATATGTGCCCAAAATAATCACCACCTTCAGCCGTCGTGAAGGCTTAACTCGCTTCGCCCACTGGGATCTATAAAATCTGGCCATACTTATCATTGAAAATATGATGCATTGAAAAATAAATAAATTTTGTAAAAGACGGAGTTAAAACATTCTGAGGGCAATAATGCTGAGTGGAAGTCTTTTTATAATCACAGAGGTTTGTTACGAGATTTTTCTCCTGCCTGATCTTAAAGTAAGGAGTACCCGGTCCATTTTATCTTCCAACTGAACAAGTATAAGTATCTGCAAACTTTAAAAGTTTTTAGGAACATTTCTTTAAATTGTAGGCCTGCTGCACAGAATGCTTCTTTTCTGTTATCATCAACTAGATTTGGTTAATGGCTATAATGTGCAGTTAGGAATTTATCTGTACAAAGGTAATTAATTTAGCTTTGCTGCGCAGAAATTTCATGGCAAGCCTTTTCAATTTTTTTGCTTAACTTTCAACCATAGAATCTTCAGGAGGTCCTGAATTGCTATGTAGTTTCCTACTATATTACAACCAAAAAATGCGTGTACAAATTTTGGCCGTTTATAGCAGATTAAGTTTTGGAATAAATCCCAACAATGTATATATTTTTAGAATCCTCAGGAACTCTAGATTCCGAAAATCCTGAAAATCCGGAATTCCGCCCTTCACATATACATTGTTGGGGTTTACTCCAAAGGCTAATCTGCTGTAAACGAACAAAGTTTGTACACACATTTTTTGGTCGTACTATAGTAACTAAAAAAGTAACTTATATGTAAAGGGTAGGGCTGAGTTTAGTGAGTTTAGTCGAGATATCGAATCGGGAAATAATCGGGAAATATTAATTAGTTGACTGATCGATCGCTGTTTTGCACTATTTGTTGTTTTTGCACTGTTCACTGTTCTTTGACTGATCGATGGAACCTGTGTGTTTGCGGTACACTCTCGTTTTGTTTGTTTCCTAACTGTAGGGCTGAGTTTAGTGAGTTTAGTCGAGATATGGAATCGGGAAATAATCGGGAAATATTAATTAGTTGGCTGATCGATCGCTGTTTTGCACTATTTGTTGTTTTTGCACTGTTCACTGTTCTTTGACTGATCGATGGAACCTGTGTGTTTGCGGTACACTCTCGTTTTGTTTGTTGACGAAAATATCATCGACATTCCCTTTGACTCCAACTGACTATATGAATTGTAATTGTATAAAGAATATGAAGCAACGGAACAGATCTTAATGTGTCCTTCAAATTTTCAATATAATTTCCTAATACTTTTCATAGTTAATTTAAGTCTTCAAACTTCGTTCTTTCTTGACACTCCCCGCCGGCATTGGCAGAAAATGAAAACGTCAGTTCATACCACCGTTCGTCAGATTGCCCATGGACATTTCCAAGGGTACCAGGTCCATTACCCCGCGCCTGGAGGACAATCCACTTGGGAAGGTGACCAGGACAAACCGAACCTCACCATCCGGGGCCCGCAGGAGCCTGCTGACCCTGGCCAGTTTCCACGTAACCCTTGGAGTAGTTTCCCTCAGAAGGACCACCTCTCCTTCCTTGGGTTCCCTAGGCAATTCTTTGTTCCTGCGCTTGAAATGAATTCGTTGGGTTTCTCTCAGTTCCTGAAGATACTGTGTATGCCACAGCACCCAGAACTGGTCAAGCTTCTTTCTGATGTGTTTCCATTGAGCAGTTAAGTCTACCTTTTCTAGAGTGAAGTCAGGATCTAACGGATCCTCATCGCTAGGAGGCATGGATAGCTGGCTCATAGGAGCTACAAAGCCAGCGGGAGTCAGAACGCCTCCGTCGTTGACCTCGGCACTGACCGACAGAAGAGGTCGGGAATTCAGCACACCTTCAACTTGGGCAATGAGTGTCATCAGGTCGTCCTCGTTGATACTTGCCCGC
This sequence comes from Trissonchulus latispiculum, assembly GCA_030248195.1. Taxonomy (NCBI): domain Eukaryota; kingdom Metazoa; phylum Nematoda; class Enoplea; order Enoplida; family Ironidae; genus Trissonchulus; species Trissonchulus latispiculum. The sequence goes on from JASAND010028844.1 coordinate 31,387, forward strand.
CACAGAGTCTTTTTGACCGCTCTCATTACCAAGCCAATCAACCGCTCATAGAAGCCGCCGACCCACGGAGACTTCTCTGGAATAGCATTCCATTGAATTTCCTTTTCCGGGAAAAACTTGGTTAGCTTTTCCAAGGCTTCCGGAGCAGGATTGTCACCCCAAATTGCATGCAGCATGTTGGAGGCCTTTTGGAACTGTGGGGCATTGTCCGTTAACAGCATCGAAGGAGTGCCTCTTCTAGAGATAAACCTGATGATCGAGTTCAAGGCTGAATCTGCAGTGCAGTCCGTGACCACCTCCAGATGCACACCACATGTGACCAAACACGTGAAAAGTGCAACCCATCGTTTCTGATATGGAGCTTTCTTTCCAGCATCCTTGATCATCAATGGACCTAGATAATCCATTCCGGTATACTTGAAAGCTGGTGCCATAGTAATTCTTTCTATCGGTAGTTGTGCCATACGTGGTGGACGGAATGTACCACCTTCCGTTCGCCGGCAGACAATACATCCCTTGATAGCCTTGCGAACTGTATTCAATCCATGAGGAATCCAAAACTTCTTTCGCACCTCCACCAAGGTAGACCGGCTTCCGAAATGCAGAACTTTTCGATGAGCATCTTCGATTACCAATCGAGTAAAGTAGGATTCCTTCGGGATCAATAGTGGAAATTTAGCATCAGGAGAGATTTGAGCATTGGCCAATCTTCCTCCACATCGAAGCATGCCGTTCTCTAGTCGCAGATCCAATTGTCTAGCCAATTTCGTTAAGTGGCCGTTCTTTAAGGAAGCAAGTTCTTCATGGAAACAGTTAGCTTGAATGTTGTGGATCCATAGATGGTTGGCCGACCTCATTTCTTGTGCAGTTATGTGCCTAGTGGAAGCTCTTGGATGTTTCTTCATACCATGCCAGAATCTACTACAGTAGGCTGTTACTCGTAACAACTTCTGATAGGACGAAAATATTTCCAAATGTATCCCAAAAGGGGAAGCTATCCGATCCAGTTCTTCTTTCGAAACCAACATTGATCCAGTAGCCACTGACCCAACAGAATCCTCATCGCTGCTTGCTGCTTGGTCAAATTTCCAATTCCATCTTGGCCAGTCTTTCTGCATAAGCTTCATCCAAGGAGGACCGGAAAACCAATCGGACTTGTGGAAAACATCGAAACTCACTCCTCGAGAAGCTGCATCAGCCGGATTCTGTTTCGTTGGCACAAAAGAAAAGTCGATGTCCGCATCCTTTACAATTTCTTCTATACGACGTCTCACGAATGGTGACTGCTGCTTCCTGTTGTGAATCCAGTGCAGGACGATTTCTGAATCCGTCCAGAGAAACTTCTTCCCAATTGGAATTTTCAGTTGTGATGACACGAATCTCATCGCTCGAACACCGATCACGACTCCGGTTAATTCCAGTCTTGGAATGGTGATGGACGGTTTGATGGGAGCAACACGGGACTTTGCAAACAGAAGGCTGCTTGTACCATTCTGTACAATGTATACAACTGCCGCATATGCAGACTTGCTAGCGTCAGTGAAACACAGCAGGTTTGAAGGTTTCTTTGTATCAACACCAATGTAGCGAGGACGCTTGATCTCCGAAATCCTCTGAACGCTTTGCTCTATCTTTGTCCATTCCTCCTGCAGAGTTGCTGGTAGATCATCATCCCAGTCGCATCCCAGAATCCACGCTGCTTGTATCTTGATCCTTCCCGGCAGTGTTAGGGGACTGAACCACCCTAACGGATCAAATACTAAATCAAATAATCAATGAAGTGAAGCATCGATCTTTTTGTGATCTTTTTCGTAGGATGATTATCTGTTGCCGTAAACTTGATCTGAAGAGTATCTTCGTTCGGAAACCATTGTAGTCCCAACACTTTGGTTTTTTCTCCTTTGACCAAGTCCTTTTCCGGTATTGACCGGTTGAAATCGCTATCATTGGACAGCCATTCACGAAGATTCATCGATGCCTTGGCAAACAAGACCTTTCCTTCTCGATACCAGTTGAGGGCGTCTTCGGTTGTTTCCGCTCCGAGGAAAATGTTGTCCATGTACACATTTCCACGGATTTGGCTCGCCAAGTCGCTGGGGTGAAGATCTAGATGATGATAGATTGTTGCCCCTAACAGATATGGAGAAGATACAATTCCAAAGGGTGTTCTGGTGAATTGGAATATCTGAATGTTGTCATCAGCGCTTCGCTTCGTTGGATCTCTCAACCAGAGAAACCGAGTACAGTCCCTGTCTTCTTCCTGAAGCGCTACCTGAAGAAACGCCTTCTCAATATCCGAAACCATCGCTATCTTTGGCAACTGAAAACGCATCAGTAGACCTGCAAGATCCTCCAAGTAGTTGATTCCTTTATCGAGCAAATCATTTAGGCAGATTCCTTCTTTCGTCTTGGCACTTGCATCGTATACTATCCGGACTTTTGTTGTAGCTCGATCCTTTTTGATATGCGGGAAATGTGATATATAGTGAACCACATATCCTTTCCTAGTGTCTTGATGAACAGGTTCGATGATGCCTTTTGCCAATTGATCTTGGATTATATCGTTGTAGCCATCAAAGCTTCCAAGATCATCTTCCGTTGCGCATAGACTTCGAAGAGTTCGGTGAAGTCTACGACGAGCCTCCGGAAAATTCGAGGACAGCTTTCCCTGTGGAGATGTTCCATGTTTCCACGGCCACTTGACATAGTAACGACCATCCACATGGACAGTCGTATCCTTGTAATAACGAACCAAGTTGTGGCCTTCCTGTGAATCCTTGTCATCCGAGATGCCGATTGATTCCAAGTTCCAAAGATCTGACACGTCCTTTTTTATGTTGCAAAGAAACGTCGTCGCCGTTGAAGACCGTTCTGCTTGTGACCGAAGGGTGTTGCCAGCCAAAACTGGACCCAACGGAGTGAAAATCAATGCAAGATTTCCTTCCAACTGAATTGACTTTGTGACCTTCGTACCCATCACAGCATTCCAGTAGTCCATACCAAGAAGAATGTCAATTCTGGACTCTTTGGTTTTCTTCGGTGGAATATTCAGCGGTTTGTATTGATGCACTTTTGACCAAGTACTGCTGGTTAGCTTTACCGGATAAAGAGGAAGAGGAGAAGCCATTCCTGGAATCGAATAGGCATTGACCTTGAGACGGAAATCGTTTCTTCCATGGATCACCATTTGAACCACTTGAGCCTTGACCTTTTCTGTTTCCGATGTGTTGAAACGAGCCGTCTTCAATACCACATCCTTTATCGGTTCCAGCCCCAATTGATCCGCTGAAGCCTTGTCGATGCATGTATATCGTGCACCACCGTCGAAGTATATGTGTTGTGTCCGGACGTGACCCGTTTCTGGATTCTCCACATTGGCCCAGCACGTTGCCATAATGATACCATCCGTTTCATTAGCACCCGCCAGGAACGTCTGCGTGTGTCCAAGATCCGAAGCAGGTTCTTCCGCTTCTGGATTGGAGACCTGTTGAACCGCAACCGGCGCCTTCTTCTTGTTTCCACAGACGCTGGAGTGGTGTCCTTGCTGCTTGCAATGAAAGCACGGTTTTCCTTTTTTGCAATCTTTTGCCATATGCTGTTTACTCAAAGATTTGAAACAGCGTCCTTCTTTCCGGAGAATATCCTTTCTCTGGCCCAATTCGGAAATCTTCTTACAATCATCACTGTAGTGACCCGGATGACCGCAAAAAACACAAGCCAACTTGGCTTTAACTTGAGACTGCAAAAACGTTGAAGCTGTCGAACAACCCTCAAATTCAGACTCTTTCTTTGTTTCTTTTCCTGAGCTGTCTTTTTTGGTATTGGTGTACAACAGCTTAATATTTGTGAGCAAGTCTAGAAAATCTGACATTTTCCAGGCTTCTTCTCCTTTTCCCTTCAGAACCCTCAGACGTCTCAGCTCACTTTGTACTCCAGTCGGTAGTTTCGGTAGAAGTGTGTAGACTTGATAATCAAGTGCCGTTTCAGGGACACCTAATTTGCATAAGGAAACTGTTGTGGCTCTTACTTCATCGATGAAATTTTCAAGTTGTGTGTAGCTTTCCTTGAAACATGGTAGACTTTGCATAGCCTTTAGTTTTGCCTCGACGAGATCTTGTGTTTGACCGTATTCTCTTTTTAGAATAGCCACAGATTCCTGATAACTTGAGGCTTGAACTCCTAACCCTTTGATTTTATTGTATGCAGCTCCTTTCAAAACTTGATGTAAATAATCTAGTTTTTGCTTGTCGTGAAGTTGTGTTTGAGAATGTACATTAACCTCGAAAGATTCCCAAAAATTCTGCCATTCTAATCTATCACCGCTAAAAGTAGGCAACTTTACCTTTGGAAGCTTGCTGAGAATACCTGTGTTCTGAGCCGGACCATTACCAGCGAGACGATCAATCAGAAGATGAACATCCTGCCGATAGCGATCCAATTCTTCTCGTCTTGCTTGTCTTTCTTCCCGTGCAATTCTTTCCATCCGTAGCATATCCTCTTTCCGTTGTGGTTCTTGTCTTTCCATAAAATCCAGCATCATTCGCATCATTTCCGTGCTTGAGTTAGTGGAGGCATTATCCCCACCGACCGAGGCCTGGACGGGGGACGGGCACGGGCACGGGACCAGGCGTAGGACTTCTCAGGACCTTCTCGGGACCAAGAGGAACAGTAGGACTGGGCGTGCGGACAACCCCTTGGTTCCCCCTGTGACCCAAATCCACCGCAATGACAGAAGTGACCCAAACCAGAAAGTTCCGTTACCGTAATAGTCCCATTGACCACCAGTTGTTGGAGAAGGTTTGAGCCGCCGCAGTCAGGGCAGATCCACGGGAATTCCCCAATATTGCATAAACATTCCAGAAGTTGCCTCGTTAAAATATTGTCATTTCCATCATTGATGCATTTGGGGCACATCCATAGATTGCATTGATCACATTGTATTCCATTGCCGGCCGCAGAGGAGCACCTCCCGCAATAAGTGTCCTCAGAACCAGGATAATCCTCCATTGACATAAGCAGTCGAGCGACCAAAAACAGGAAAGTCTCTGCTACCAACAATTTGTCGAAAATATCATCGACATTCCCTTTGACTCCAACTGACTATATGAATTGTAATTGTATAAAGAATATGAAGCAACGGAACAGATCTTAATGTGTCCTTCAAATTTTCAATATAATTTCCTAATACTTTTCATAGTTAATTTAAGTCTTCAAACTTCGTTCTTTCTTGACAATTTCTAACTTTCTTTCTTTCCTAACTTGCTTCATAACTGCAATGTATAGTGGCTGCAATGTTTGCTGTGCATTTTGTTTTCTAACTGTCATTTTGTTTTCTAACTGCAATGAGGGTTTTTATCTATTTTTGTCTGGCTGAAATGAGTATTTTTGGTTCCTAACTGTAGTGTAGGCGTTTATATATAGTTGTCTAATTGTCATCTAACTGTTTGGTCTCTGAACTGTTTTCGAACTAATCATAATCTCTTTGGTAAACTGCATGCTTTGTGTCCATAAATGCTTTGTCTCTTTGTATCCTAAGGCGCATGAACTGTTTTGGATGTGTGGACCGAAACTGTTAGGCAATTTGATGAATCTTTTCAGGAATTTGGAAAGCAAGGAAATTAATTCTGATTTATTGAAATGGGCTTTTGTGAAGGGATTTTGAGCGATTTCTGTATGCTCAATTTATTAAGTTAATGGGGTTGTTTTGGTCGATTCTGGGACTCTAGGGGTCCACCTGAAACCCCAGGTAACCCCATCAATCAAAATCAAAAATAGAGCTACTGTTTCAAAGACATCAAAGAACTTCCAGGGAGGCCGCTGAGTCAGAGGGGAAATGACGTGAAGTACCGTAAGACACATGCACACACACATACGCTACACATAACACGAGGCGGGGCTTGCCTTCTACGTCAGACTTTGATTGACAGGAAGGGAGTTCCCAGCCTGACGTCATAACACAGTCAGTCTTGGTCTAGCAGTGAGAGAATCTGGTCGGTTGTAGGTCTTGCCCGGTTGGCAATTGTATTTCTGGAAGTGGCCGTTGTGCCTACGAGTTGTGTTGCAGTCCATTGAGGGACTTACTGATCTGTTACGTGATTGACCAGACTCGCCCTGATTAATTCTGTACGCAGTTAGTAGTATTATTTGCAACTCTCACGCAAGGATCTCGGTGCTTACGTCATTTTTTCACCAGCTCAGCGATCCGCCCAAGGAGGTAAGGTTGTGTTCATCACGACAGCGATTCAAAGGTAGAATTGAACAGTTTGAAAAAGTTGATTTTAAAAACAGATTGAGTTCATTTTCTTGTGATAGGTTGTACGAACTGTGAAGTCTAATCTCGAGAGCTGTTATCATTCTATGATTGTGGGTTATCCGATGCTCAATTAATAATATCGATTGATGTCTAGCTGCGAACCCTTGTTGTAATTATTCTGCGAAAAGTATCTGTTATATGATTTGGGGTGATGGTTTTGAATACCTCTGTGTTAATTAAAATAGCCTAAAACCTACCGTTGTTTTGATGCACCCCACCTGGCTTAGCGCTGCGTCAGGAGTTGCGAGATTCAGATCACCATCAAGTTTTTCTTAGTTAGGGAATTGATTCTAGAACTGGGTGGACCACTGGTTTACTTACGGAAGCCCAGTTTAGGTAGAAATCAAGAACAGATCTCGAAGTTTAGTGAGTAGTCTGTTCCTGATTAGGTAATTAGGACCGATACTGGATGGTAATCTGCGAGGCCTCTGAAGACTCGCTTTGAAACGTCAAAACCGGATATCACTATAATATCTATGGTGTGCATTAGTTAAAATTGGTATCTATTACTGAATATAATCGCTAAAGTACTGCATAGTAGTAGCTCTGGTTGGTGTTAGCCTGATTCATAGGATTATTGTCGATATACGGACCCCTGTAATCCAGAAGTGAGGCTTAAACGTCAGGAAGGAGGTACTAATTTGTGAAAACAAAAGGGAGTAATTCCTAGAGAGGCATTTGAAATCGAAATTAACCAGTGCTAGCCAAAACCTTTTCTTCACATATATATAATTAAATCATACTGGTTCATATTATATGAACCTATCTTGAAATGTTGCAGTCTTCTTTTGAAAAGTGGTTTTTAATTCAAAATCAAGACGTTTGTTTGCATATACGTGCAAAATATACAGCTCTTATCTTAAACAACGCACACAGGTTTTTATACAGCCAGCGTTGATTTATAACGAAATCACGTTAAAATAGTCCACGTATAGAGCAAATTTAAAAGACCTGCTGCACTGAGGAGCAGTAGGAAAAATGATGTAAGGGATGGAGGCCTGGGAAAGATTGATAAGCCTGATATGAGAGTTCAGCTGATGGCTTTGTGGTGTAGATGATTAGCAAGTCTGACTCCGGAGTGTTGTAACTAAGTATTTGATCCGTCACTGCAAGGGTTCTACTTTAGAATGATCAGATTGTTACTGTTATAGTTTGATATAGTTATTAGTCATGTTTCATTAAAGTTACTATCGTCAGGCAAGTTGGTTGCTAGGCACGAAGTGCCAATATGACACGGAGCAGATGGGTTCGAATGCCGGCTTGGCCAATTCTTTAGTTTCAATTCTGAATGAAAAGCTGAACCTTCCTCTTCCCTTCTCTCTCCTATGTCCTGGTTTCGTGGGTACAAGGGTGCCTGACGCCTCCCGTCTTGGGCTTGTTATTGTTTCTTCTTGTACACCAGTCCTGGTAGAAAGGCTACATTAGGCTGCCAGAGAAAGGCTTGGTCAGTCCTTGACGGTGGTCCCCCAGGAGTTGCTTCTGGTTGGTTGAATTACCTATAAAGGGGTCTGGAATGTTTATCAGGGAGGACGGGTCCCTTGGGCTCAGAATGCCCTGCGCTGGATGCGTCTTTGGTTCAGTGTTGGCATCTGGGATGGGATCCCATGGGATCCCATGGGATGGGATTGAAAACTCATCCCATATGGGATCAGTGGGATTTTGTGGGATCATTTTGCCTTACAATGCCTTCAAACACCGTTTCCAAATTTTGAAAAAGTGCAATATTTTGGCAAATTTGGCATAAAAATGTCTGTTCAATTTCATGATTGGCGTTTTGATGACTACCGGCAAAGCAAAGCATAGCATGGAGCTCTTTAAGGTGCTGGTATCGCTTTGTGTAAATGTAACCTTACAGGCTGCAATTTTTATGATGCACATTGATGAAACTTTCCAATTATGGTGCTCGTTAACATTCTGGGACCAGTCCCGAAGTTTTACGTGAAAAAATAAAAATCGTTGGTTTTTGCCACTATTCTCTCAGTTCGTTATCGATACACGTGATTGGTTAATATAAATGGAAAAGGGTCACCGAAAAGAACATTTTAGCTTTTACGACCTTTGAGCTAGGTTAAGCTAGCAGTTAAGGGGGTGGGGTCGATCATGAAAAACTTTTAAATCATGGATCTCGATCATTTTCGCATATAAACTAACCACATATGTCGTGCATATAAAGTTCAAACTTTGAGTTCTTCGTTCTGTTCTCCCATCAACCCGTCAACTGTGTATAATTTGAATATGTTTTGCATATAAAGTTTTGCAGACAATTGAAGCAAATTTTCGCAAGTCAGTCAACTTCAAGTTTTATAAAATGAATAAATATGTTGAAATGCAACAAGCAAAAGTTGTCTGCAAAAGTTGATGAGTAAGCTTTGGAGCCGTGACTACATCATCCCAGTCAGGTACCGGCTACGCAGTACAGTCTCTTTTGAGCCTATGGTTGTCTTAGCATGTAGTTCATGCCCTCAAAACCTTCCGCAACTGCAACTAAGACACTTTTCGCGCAGCTAGTAGTTAAAAGAGTAATTAATTAAATCCTTCTCGTGCACATGGTTAAACGAGCTAAACAGTACATTTAGCTCACCTGTAGTGTTAAACCAGTTAACCAGTTAAGTGTGGATTGGAATTTGGTTAAATTGGAATTTTTACTTAGGACTTCTAGTTTTTTTATAATCTGCAGCTAAACAAAACTTGGTCACCAAACGCCACTGAATTTAGCGACATTCGGCAGTTCGTTAACTTCACAAATTAATTAAAATTTTTAAAGACCTGAGTCAAAATATTCAATATTCTAATTCCACAGTGACAGAGTATCTGTTTATTGTTTTAAAACTGTACAAATGTTACCCGGTATCTCACATCAGTTTCGAGATTTCTGGCGAAGAATTATAATCGAAACTTTTTCGATTTCCTATTTCGACACAGCAGACCTCTGTTTGGAGATGAATTTTTCCCTTAGTGCCACCCCCCAGTTGCTTTCGTGATGAGAGGTGTAGAGACCTTTACGGGCCTGAATTTTCAGGCCCGGCCCGGCCCGGCCCGCAAAAATTTCACCTCGGCCCGGCCCGGCCCGGCCCGGTTGAAAAATTTTCGACCTCGGCCCGGCCCGGCCCGGCCCGCTCCAACTTAGGCCCGGTCCGGCCCGTAAGCTCAAAAGTTAAGCCCGACCCGGCCCGGGCCCGTTTTTGCTAATTTTTTGTCGTTAGCCAAAGTCAAAGTAAGGGGTTAAAATGCATAGAATTTTATTCCTCATCGCAGTCGCAGATACTATTTTTAAACGATTTCTCGTAGCTCATGTTTATTTAGAGCGATTAAGAACAGTCAGCGGTTCCGTTCTTGGTTACAGGAAAGAATACACTGACTGACCAGTTTCGTTGATTCAAATATAACTTGCAATTAATTAGGAATAAGGTATACTTTCCAAATATTAAAAATAATTATATAAATAACTAAATTTCAGATGCTAATGTACAAATTCTAGCTAAAGGTTATGTTATATAAACGCAAATGAGCTAAGTGCATACGCCAGTAACTCTGAAAGAGAAAGGAAATCAAATCAGATCGGAATAAAAGAGCAACGATTATTCAAAATTATATTTGGAAAAGAATAAAGTCTCCAGTATAAATTGCCGAAACTAAAAAGAAGACAAAACCTTCTGATGAAAACAGCAGGCCCGGCCCGAAGCCCGGCCCGTCTAGTACTCGGCCCGGCCCGGCCCGGCCCGGCCCGCACCCAAATTTTTCCTACCTCGGCCCGGCCCGGCCCGGCCCGTTTCACCTTAGGCCCGGCCCGGGCCGGGTCGGGCTTACGGGCCTGAATGAAGGTCTCTAAGAGGTAGTGCCATATCAAATTTTGCACTGGGACCACGATATGGCACTGAATAATTGCATATCGCAATTACCCGAGGCGTAGGCAAGGCTAAGGTGAATTTTCTCAACAACCGAAGGAGAAAAGACTTCAATTTTGTATTATTTTATTTATTCA
>JASAND010028845.1:0-28947 GCA_030248195.1 Trissonchulus latispiculum
GGATGGGGTAAAACAGTAATTGCCGTCTATTCTCTCTTCCTTACCGCTGTTACACTGACAGTCTAGGTAGGTGCACTTATTTCACCAAGGTTTCTATGCCTTGATAAAACAAAGATAGACGAACTCACACAATCTTTCAATCAAAAAGTTAATCTAACCGTCCTCGGAACTGAGCCTTGTTGGTACTCTCTCTCAACATCGACTGGGCAGAGATATGCTTCAGTCACAACTATGACGTTTTAAGCGTCTCTATCCAAACAGTCCTCTATAGGGCTCCCCAAGGAAAAGGGGTAAAAACCACTTGTACATAGTGTAGATTAGGGACCAAAAAAATTATAAAACCATAAAACCACAAAAAAATTACAAAATACAAAACGACAAAAAACAGAAAAACCATAAAAACCCAGAAACACCACTAATGCGGCCTGGGCGTATGCTCAGTAGGTTCCCAAGCCCTTCCGTTAACCGGTAAAATCGCAGAGGGGTGGAAAATGCATACAGTAGCTTGGACGACTTAGTAAGTAAGACAGATAGCTCAGATACGAAAGGAGATAGGTAGCAGATTTGTAATGGTTTGACTCCGGATCCCAAACCCAGGGTAACTCAGAGGGTCTGAGTAAAAGAAAGAATGGAAGGTAAGTATAAAATCTCCGAGAAATTGGATTGCTCAACTCAAACACAGGCATAAGTTTTATTAATTATTAATTATTTCCAAATTGCTTAATTATTTTGAGTAGTTGTCATTAACTCCATCTTTGATTAATTTCAGTACGGAAATTTGAACAAGTGTTATCTGTTTCTAAATCTAACAAAATTCTTCAACAACAACAGATGGTGTAGAGAGCATCTCCGAACTAATAAATTGTCTGTTCTTAACTTTTCAGAATACTCCAACAAAACTGAAAAGATCAAACTGCGATAAACTATTTTGATTAATGAAGCGGCGTTGTATATATGAGCATTTTTAAATAAACTGTAACCATTTTCTAACAGCCATTTGACAAAGTTGGTCGTTTGCAGGGGAGAAGAACATGGACGAAACAAACAAGTAAGTTTTCCAATACATAACTTGAAATTTTGTGTTGCGTTAAGTTACAAGAATGAATATAGTTTTCATAAAGAAGCTTGTGCTACTTAAGCCTAAATAAACTTTATGTAAAGTTTAATCTCAGAAAGCTTTAATTCTTTGTAAGGAAGCCTGTAACGCAAGTCTTAAAATGCCGGCATAAATCGAAATTTTTTCTGACGTTAACTGAACTATTCCTAGTTGCAGGCAGCAGTAGTATTATATCATGCTATCTATATCTTATATATTTTAGGCATGATTCTACCGATGAGCTACTTCTTCAGCTCAGTTCGATTCGTTTAGACTGTAGTAGCAGTCTTCAGGATATCACACTGCGGTAACTGCGCTTTCTCCATCTATTTTCCGAAAAAATATATAACAAAAACATCCCTAAAACATAACATATATTGTAACTTGTTAAAAAGAACCGTCATGTGATTTGTGGTTATTACCAAGAAGCATTGGGTGTTGTTGATGATCTAGATGTAGCATTAGAAAGAGAAATATCCATAAAAGAAATAGAAATATATTTGACACCTATTATTTTTTCTTAGATGTGAGCCGCCTGATAGCGACCGAAGCTTGAACTTATGCACCAGCGAACCAACTTTGTCCACGAAGTCTGAGGATGGTCTGGACTGGCCAATGGAATCCAGCTTTGGTAATAATTATGTATTAGCACAAATTAAATGAGCTTATTTAATTTACGGTCAATAGATGTAAAGCTACAGAACACGTATAGAATGGGCAATGATTTGAGCAGTGATGAATCAACATAAGCAACATGATGCCAGAACGTATGCTAAACTTCTCTTGATTTTGCCATTCAATGCAACATGTGAGAACAACGATGATTTGCCTTACAAAAAACATATTGTAATACTTTAGTCTTTCTTGAGTAATTTTTCTGTTTCAGATACGCCAGTCAGAAGTCCGACGTCGAGAAAAAATCGACGGGACCCCTATTGGGTTCCTCCTCCACTTGCCCAGAAGCGGGAGAAGCTCGCTGCCAGAATCGTCCAGAAGTCGGTGGTAAATAAATCGATTCAGACAGAAAGGACTGTTCTGGGGACGATCAAAGGATCTGAATTTCTGCCAGAGCCCCCGAAGCAAAAGCCTACCATACGGAAATGTGGTTTCTGTTTCCAGAGTGGGCATATAAACAGTGTCCACAACGGAAAATTCAACTGTCCAAAACGAAACGAGTAAGTTCAACCTTAAACCATAGAACGACTCATGGCATGTGGTGGCTTTGTTTGAGATGAAAAGCGAAATAGCACATAAGAAAGGTGTTTGGCTACCTGTAATATTTACCAGTATAACAAAGTAAGCTTTAAAAGAAAGTTATGTTAGTTTGTCCTTGGTATTAATCACTCTCTGTTAGTACGGTCAAAATATTTAGACTTAACTGTGAAAAAGATCACCATGTATCATTTCCAATCGTCCAAATGAAAAGTATCTTTTCACGCTTTGTTTTTAGTCCACCTCATAATGTGCAGTAATTTCTGTGAATTTTACTTCAGGACTGTTGGAATAATTGCCTCTGAGTGCACGGAACCAACTGGGGCTGGAGGTCTGGTGGAATCCGGAGCCGCAGGAAAGGGAAAAAGAGCCGGAGGTCTGGTGGAATCCGGAGCCGCAGGAAAGGGAAAAGGAGCCGGAGGTCTGGTGGAATCCGGAGCCGCAGGAAAGGGAAAAGGAGCCGGAGGTCTGGTGAAATCCGGAACCGCAGGAAAGGGAATAGGAGCCGGAGGTCTAGTGGAATCCGGAGCCGCAGGAAAGGGAAAAGGAGCAGGAGGTCTGGTGAAATCCGGAGCCGCAGGAAAGGGAAAAGGAGCCGGAGGTCTAGTGGAATCCGGAGCCGCAGGAAAGGGAAAAGGAGCTGGAGGTCTGGTGGAATCCGGAACCGCAGGAAAGGGAAAAGGAGCCGGAGGTCTGGTGGAATCCGGAGCCGTAGGAAAGGGAAACGGAGCCGGAGGTCTGGTGGAATCCGGAGCCGCAGGAAAGGGAAAAAGAGCCGGAGGTCTGGTGGAATCCGGAGCTCAACGCTCGTTGTCGGCAGCAAGCATTAGGGCGGTTGCCGATAAATGGGAAGAGGAGTGGGGACTAAAGAAATAGAATGTGTCAAAATTATGTGAATGCCTCTTTTCTAGACTAACACTAACTACCTCTTTTCTCTAAAAATATGTACTGTTTGAATTAGTTTAGACATGTTTGATTAAAAGTTAGGAAATAGGGCTAATGGGAATTAATTTTAATATGCACAACAGATAACAACAGATGGTAAATAGGAGGTATAATTGCCTTTGAGGTCTTTCAAAACTTAAACAATGTTTCCATTTCAAGCCCGATCTTTTGAAGTGTATCACTGGGGATATGTAATCACTCCATTGGGACTGAATAATCCATCTTATATAAGCTACTGAAGTTAAAGAGTTTGTCAGTCTAAGTCATATCGATGTGAAGTATATATGAAAAGTTTAACAACCAAACCTATTTTGCGTCATAAATACCTCGACTCATACATAACAAATAACCACTGGAAGTTCGAAGCATGACTGTTGAGGTTCTAGCGTAGAGGAGGACTTAGATAGGATTTACTAGTTATATATCCGAAAGCTAGGATTTAGGTGGATCTAGCGGAAAGTATATAATTAAATGTAAACTGAAGGAAAGGTCAAAAGGTCACTCCCTCCCGGGAGTGTTGGTCGAAATGGTGGCCCTATACTACTTTAGTATTTTCAAACTAATTTTAGGTCCAAGTACGATCTGCCAGATTTTCTGATAAAGTCCTTACAGGAATGCGGCGAGCAATTACGAAAGTATGAGGCAGGGGACTATATAGCTAAATATTACAATACTGCACTGCCAGAAGCGAAAAAGGATGTATTCAGCTTGGACATGATCTCGCAATTAAGCATAGCTTGGTGCAATCTGCTAGAAACTGAATTTTACAATTTCTACAATGTCATAGAGCTGAATTTAGGTATTATATTTCCGGTGCTTGCATTGGTCGGCTGTCCCTTGACCATCTGGACATTACAGGATAAAGAATTTAAAGACGACTCGGGCAAACTGTATCACATGTCCATAGCTGTTACCGATACTTTGGCAATGTCTGTTATATTTGTGGTCAGCTTGCATCACCACATTTTAAATTTTCGCTATGTCACCATAGCTTACAATTGGTTGTACCTAATGAGATGGGAAATTTCTAACCTATGTACCACTGCCAGTACCATAATGATGGTGATGGCGTCAGCACAAAAAGTGGTTGCACTTTGGTTCCCCCTAAAGTATTATATCTTAGCCACAAGAAAACTGTTTTATAGCACACTTTTCATAGGAATACTGTTTGCTTGTGCTTGCAAAATACCAATAATAGCCTTCACCAGAAGGTATCTCTTCGACCATAGTATCCAGGAACATAGATTCCTAACTACAGAATTTTCAAAATCCGGTACCGTAGCGTTACTACGAATTATATTAGCAAGCGTTTTAATGGGGTTGGGAATTTTACTTTTTCTGAACTCAGTACTCGTTATTTTGGGACTGTTTAAATTAAAGTCTAATCACAAAAGTACAGGACACGACTCAAATGCAGATGCTGTAAGGTTGCAATCAATGTGTCTGCTGCTTTTAGTTATTGCTATTCCTTGGCTGATTTTTGTATTCTGCAATTTCGTGAAAAGTTATTTTGAAAACAAGCTGACGAATGGTTCCTCAGTACGCTATGGCATAGCCATCTACTACAAATCACATTCCTATGACGAAATTGCGACTGCGATTTCGAACGAAGATTCTGCGCTTTTCATGCGGCTTTTCTCTCAGAGCTTTTATCTTTTCAATCACTCCAACAATTTCTATTTGTACGTGTTGTTTCATTCCAGATTTAGAAAAACGCTGCTTGCAAAACTATTCAAAATGGTTAAAAATAGTGAAGTTGAACCACTGAACACGAGAACAGGTACACAATCGTAATGATTTTAAGTGTTTACATTATGTTGTCAAGATGGATTTTGTAATTGAGTGCAAATGGGGAAGTATAAAAGTCGGCCCGGCCCGGCCCGGCCCAGGGCGGGCCAAACCTATATAAAACCCGGCCGGGCCGGAAACTATATAAAACCCGGCCCACTATAAAATGCTGTATATTTTGGGCCGGTGTCGTATAATATTTTTCCCCCCGTGATATTTTTCCCCCCTATAGGGTATAATATTTTCCCCCCGTGATATTTTTCCCCCCTTTCAGCTATAATATTTTCCCCCCTCTAAATGAAACCCAGCCAAATGATGCAGCAAATTTAACAGGGTCAAAACAGCAACTCTGTTGAAATGGTGGTAAGTTGCAAGTAAAATGCTGAAAACAATTTTACAAGTTAATTTTAGTTATTATTTAATTCTTTAATTAATGTTAATTTGCATGTTAAAAAGAAATTATTTTTGCTCTTGTTTTTAACACTGTTTAAAAAGTGTAAAAAAACTGGTAGTTTTGATTAGTTTGTTAGTAATTGTTTTGTTAATAAATTAATTTTGCAACTATTAATAACTGTAATAATGTTTTTAAAATATTTGCTTTTCTTATTATTTGGAAATCTAATTTTTTCAGTTTTTATGATTTGTAAAATTTCGGATCTTTAACAGGTTTTTACCGTATTTGACAAAAGTTTTGTAAAATCAGCAAAGCTTTTTTAATATTTTAATGCATTTTAACAGCACTGTTTCGTATTTTTCACACTTCTTACCGTTGAATATTCATTAAATTTCCCTCACCGCAATTAAGGCTGTATTCTTGAAACTGCTGATTTTTTGAACATTGAATATTTTGATCCTTCCAGCCAAAAAATCTTAAAATATAGCTTTCTATTTGTTCCGAACCAAGATAAAATTTAGTTTTTAGTTCATTTTTTCTAGCTGTTTTAAACCACTGTTCAACATATCACAGGATGATCCCTAAAAATTTAAATTTAATTGGAGAAAATTTTACCATTGTAAATTACTATGTATTATAAATTATGAACTGTATATTACAAAAATTACAATGTGAAGTTTAAAAAAAGAAATCATAAAATTCTACTTCAGCGGCGATTAAATTTTTACTATATTAGCATTTTAACAAATTTTTCGAAGATCACAGATTTTGTTGATTTTGATATATATTGTTTATATACAAGCCAACTACCATATAAAAAATTTCGTAGCATAAAATTGTCGGAAACAGGAGTTTTTGCATCTCAAAGTTTGGTTTTCTAATGGAAATTATAGGAACTTTGAAATGACGCACTTTAGGACACGTCCGACGCACTTTAGGGAATGAACCTCTCACAGCGAAAAACTGCATTTTTTGGCATAAAAATGGCTAAAACTAACGATTGGCTTTACCTAATACCGTCAAATTTTACAGAAATGTAGAAACAGAGGCACTTGAGACTTCTGTAAAGATTTATGTTATGAAATTTCGCCATTCAAAAGTTACAGCTTTTCAAAGTGTCCACTCCTTTTGCGCAGACAAAAGGCGACGTAGATTGGGCGCATCTACTATAATTTGCGGTGAGAAAAATTTAATGAATATTCAACGGTGAGAAGTGTGAAAAATACGAAACAGTTCTGTAAAAATGCATTAAAATATTAAAAAAGCTTTGCTGATTTTGCAAAACTTTGGTAAAATACGGTAAAAACCTGTTAAAGATCCGAAATTTTGCAAATCGTAAAAACTGAAAAAAATTAGATTTCCAAATAATAAGAAAAGCAAATATTTTAAAAACATTTTTACAGTTATTAATAGTTGCAAAATTAATTTATGAACAAAACAATTACTAACAAACTAATCAAAAACTACCAGTTTTTTTACACTTTTTAAACAGTGTTAAAAACAAGAGCAAAAATAATTTCTTTTTAACATGCAAATTAACATTAATTAAAGAATTAAATAATAACTAAAATTAACTTGTAAAATTGTTTTCAGCATTTTACTTGCAACTTACCACCATTTCAACAGAGTTGCTGTTTTGACCCTGTTAAATTTGCTGCATCATTTGGCTGGGTTTCATTTAGAGGGGGGAAAAATATTATAGCTGAAAGGGGGGAAAAATATCACGGGGGGAAAAATATTATACCCTATAGGGGGGAAAAATATCACGGGGGGAAAAATATTATACGACACCGGCAATAGTATAAAACCCGGCCCGAATTTCAATTTTAATGTTTTGGGCCGGAAATTGTATAAAACCCGGCCCGTATTTCATTTTTAATGTTTTGGGCCGGAAATTGTATAAAACCCGGCCCGAATTAAATTTTTAATGTTTTGGGCCGGATATAGTATAAAACCCGGCACGAACTTTATTTATTTGTTCGACTTCATGATCCACTCATCAATAATTGTCCATATTGGTTTTATTGCTGGAAATGGCAAAAATAAAAAGGGAAAAAAAACTAAATTTTAGCATTTTCCTACAATAATATCATCAGAAATTCAACTAAAGTTTTTAATTTTTACACAAACGAATTTCTAAGCTCACTGCTTCCCGTCCGCTCACCCAGAATGGATAAATGTTAGCGTAAAAAGCTCAAAGAAAATTGTTTGCTCTAAATTTTTAATTTAATTTAATATAATGCTACTGTTAGTGCAACATAAAATACGGCATCCGACAATAGTTTTTGTGATACTGTTCTTTCTTACGCTAACACCGGACCATTCTGGGTGAGCGGACGGGAAGCAGTGTGCTTAGAAATTCGGATGTGTAAAAATTAAAAACTTAAGTTGAATTTCTGATAATTTTATTGTAGGATAATGGTGAAAGGCCTCATGTTTAGCAGTTCTACATTACTGATGTTTTTGATTTTTGATTCGAATCGAATCAAAACACTTTTGATGCGACTTTTGATTTTTGATGCATCGAATCGAATCGAATCTGCAGTGCAGAAAATCCAACTGCACCTAATCTCTGCTACTCTTTTCATGGCAAAATCGAACTGCATCAAATCAAAAATATTTAGGTTGAATCGTTACTTTTGATTTTTTATTCATTTTGATTCAAATTTTGATTCACGGGAAATAGCATTAATAGGCACTCGTCAGAGGCCCCTTATGCTGCCTCTCCGTGGACCGCAGGCGGATAGGAGACGGAGAGACGAAAAGTTGTTATGGTTTGAATTTTCATTTGCGCCTTTAAAATTTTTCACACATAGTATATATATTTGCGCGATTTTTGGAAGGCTTAAAATTTTTGATCTTAAAAAGCTATTCGAAGTTTTTAAAAGTCTTAATCTAAAGTCTAACTCACCCAAATTAAAGTCCTTTTCCATGCTTGTCTGAAGATGGCGAGCGATGTCAGCGATCTTTGTCCATGTTCCAGATTCTTATGACATTAGTGTTAAAGCACTAACTTTTTAATTTCCAAGGTTTTGCATGTGTATGTAGCCCTCTACTTTGCGGTGAATTTTCTCAAATTCCCTATGAGATGTTACTTTAATTTTAAAAACGCATTCAAATGTGCCGTCTGGATTGGAGTATAAAATATCTACATAGAAAGAAAAATTCAGGTTCAGAAAAATGACCAAACAATGGACTCCCCTTAAGGTGGTGGTTTCCTTTCGTGTAAATTTGACCCTATAGGCTTCAATTCTTTATGAAAGTAGACGAAATTTTCGAAATATGCTATTCTGGTGCTCTTTAAAATTCTGGTACCAGTCCCACATTTTTAGGTGAAAAGATAAGAAATTTTAGGGTTTTGGCATTATACTCTCAGTAATAGTCGATACATCTTGGAAATCTGAATCGAATCGCAGTTTGTTCAGAAAGGCAAAAATCGAACTGCACAGAATCGTTTCAAATTTTAAGGAAAGTAAATCGAACTGCTTCGAACTTTTTAACGATTTTAAGGAAAGTAAATCGAACTATAAAACGAACGTTTTATACTATTTCCGGCCCAAAATATGAAAATTGAAATTCGGGCCGGGTTTTATACAATTTCCGGCCCAAAACATTAATAATGTAATTCGGGCGGGGTTTTATACTATTTCCGGCCCAAAACATTAAAAATGTAATTCGGGCCGGGTTTTATATTATTTCCGGCCCAAAATATTAAAATTGGAGTTCGGGCCGGGTTTTATATATACTATTTCCGGCCCAAAACATTAAAAATGAAATTCGGGCCGGGTTTTATACTATTTCCGACCCAAAATATGAAAATTGAAATTCGGGCCGGGTTTTATACTATTTCCTGCCCAAAATGTGAAAATAGAAATTCGGGCCGGGTTTTATACTATTTCCGGCCCAAAATGTGAAAATTGAAATTCGGGCCGGGTTTTATACTATTTCCGGCCCAAAACATTAAAATTGAAATTCGGGCCGGGTTTTATATTATTTCCGGCCCAAAATATGAAAATTGAAATTCGGGCCGGGTTTTATACAATTTCCGGCCCAAAACATTAAAAATGTAATTCGGGCGGGGTTTTATACTATTTTCGGCCCAAAACATTAAAAATGTAATTCGGGCCGGGTTTTATATTATTTCCGGCCCAAAATATTAAAATTGGAGTTCGGGCCGGGTTTTATACTATTTCCGGCCCAAAACATTAAAAATGAAATTCGGGCCGGGTTTTATACTATTTCCGGCCCAAAATGTGAAAATTGAAATTCGGGCCGGGTTTTATACTATTTCCGGCCCAAAACATTAAAATTGAAATTCGGGCCGGGTTTTATATTATTTCCGGCCCAAAATATGAAAATTGAAATTCGGGCCGGGTTTTATACAATTTCCGGCCCAAAACAGTAAAAATGTAATTCGGGCGGGGTTTTATACTATTTCCGGCCCAAAACATTAAAAATGTAATTCGGGCCGGGTTTTATACTATTTCCGGCCCAAAATGTGAAAATTGAAATTCGGGCCGGGTTTTATACTATTTCCGGCCCAAAACATTAAAATTGAAATTCGGGCCGGGTTTTATACTATTTCCGGCCCAATATATGCAGCATTTTATTTGTAGTGGGCCGGGTTTTATATAGTTTCCGGCCCGGCCGGGTTTTATATAGTTTTGGCCCGGCCCTGGGCCGGGCCCGGCCGGGCCGGGCCGGCTTTTATACATCCCCAGTGCAAATTCATCAATCATTTTACATTGTGAATATACAACTTGTGTCGTTTGCATAATTTTTCACTGTGTTATGTAATAATTGTTGTAGGCAGTGTTAAGAAAGCACTTAAAATGATAGCAATTGTTGTACTTGACCTTATGCTTGTTGTGTAAGCCATGCAATGTTGAAACAGTATATGATTTATGCATATGCACATGAAAATAGATGTACGATGACGGAAAAACACTTGAAAGTACATAGGAATACAATGGAACCTAACAGAAAGATGCTGCAAAACCAAAATCTTGGGTCTTCCACGCTAACTTCCTCATCTTAAGGCCAGTTCACACTAGGCAACTTTGGGGCAACTTTGTTGAAGCAACTGGTTGCTTCAACCAAGTTGCTCAAAAGTTGTCCAATGTGAATGTAGTGGCAACTGAGAAACAAGTTGCCGCAACCAAGTTGCCGCAAGCGCGCTTGGGGCGATTTCTAGCGGCAACTAACACGTCGATTGGTCAATTTAAATTATAAAAATATGCGCGCTAGAATTCCTGCATATGATAGGTTGTTCCTTCAACTAGTTGAATCAAATGTTTGTGCGAGTTGCTGCAATATTGTGGCAACTGAAGTTCCGGCAACGAAGTTGCTCCAAAGTTGCCTAGTGTGAACTGGCCTTTAACAGAATACTTCAATAATCGAAGCTTCTACCTTGAGACTTGGCTATTAACTAACTATACCTTTGAAGTGAACAGCATAGCTGATTCTGGTCCCTTCATTATTTTCTTTTATTAGAGCTTATAAATGTACACTGCTTTTGGTTTGATTTTTGATTAGAATTGAATCAAAACTGTTCTATTGGTGCCACTTTTGATTTTTGATTAATAGAACTGAATGAAACCAATTAAGAATTTTCTACATCAAAAAAACAAACACAATCAAATCTGACCAAATTTTTTGGAAGCATTAATTGAACTGCACTAAATCAAAACTATGGCCTGTGAACCAGCAGTTTTACTTTTGATGTAGTTTTGATACACAAATTGATTTTGCAAAATAAATTAGAAGCAGAATTGGAAGCATTAACCTAATCTCAACCGACAAGTGCACTACCGTATATGCATATTAGCTTATAACAGTAGTACAAACAGTAGTAAATAACACAAAGACTTCTCAGTACTTTTGCATACATGTGTATGTTGTAGCACTGCCAGGAGTGCTCTCAGAGATTTGTATGCACACTAGCAGGCGAAGCTCCGAATGAAGGGCACGAGTGCCGTTCACGAGGGCTTCGCCTGCAAGTGAGCTCACAAATTTCTGTGAGCACAGCAAGCAGGGCTACAACTGGCTTGTAATATGGCTCAAAAATAAAGAAGACTTTTCGTCTTCTATATGTCATGTCTTCAGAGACTGACATTTGGTTTCGAATTTTCAGTAGTCTATATACTATCCAACCTAATTTGCATATTTATATATGTAGGCAGAAAGTATATAACGGGGAGAAATTCTAGACTAGTGCAGTCAGTCCTGCTGGCTGTCAGCAGCCTCGCTGCATACTCCGACAGGAGAGCAGCGAAGGCTTACCTACCGTGCAGTACAATTGTACTGCACGGTGTGGCGTGCAATTCAATTGTACGCACGTGGTTGTAGCATGGTTCGGTTACACTGAACCATGTTACAAGTATACTTTATAGCACACCTTAGCGTGCATTCACTGATTTATACGCACGCCGTGTGGGAAGCTCCGAGTGTGGGGCACGAGTGCGCGAAGCGCACGAGTGCCACGCACGAGGGCTTCCCATGCGACGTGCGCAGTAGAAATTAGTGAACAGCGCTAAGGTGTGTTGTAAAGTACTTATACAACGATTAAACCTATCCTTAATTGATGAAACCTTACTCGTTTATGTTGCAGCTGGCAGATATGTCTAGACAAATTTCAGTGTAAAGTGGCAGCAATCTTATTGCTTGCCATGGATGGGAGGCCTATTTTTTGGTGTGCAGCAGAGCTGTCTAGGTTGGAGCTCTGCTGTACACACTGCTGAAGCATGCAGGAAACTGTATGCTTCAGCAACTTAGATTAGGGACAGGCCTCCTAGCGTGCAGCGTGCGTATAACTTAGTTCTGATTTATATCTATCTGATCAGACGTATCTGATTTATATGCACAGTCTTTACACAGTAAAAGTGCAAAAGAGTTGTATAAGCAAATTTGTGAGTAGTTTAGTACTGCTATAAGCCAATATGCATGTATGGTTTGTGCCTAAGAGCATAGATACTAATCAAGATTGAAAGTTGACAGTTGCAGCAAGTAGTTAATAATTAGGAGGGCTCAGAAATCAAACATGCAAATTCACTAATATCAGAAGTGGCATCAAAATTCAGTTTTGGTAAAACTATTAGGTCTCATTAATACAACCCTAATTAGAGAGCTCAATATTTCCGTATCTAAATCTTGTAAGTGTTGTTTATTCAATGAAATTAAGTAAAAGAAGTGAAATAACAGAAAAATCAAAAGAAATGAAATAACAAAAACTGATTACTTCTGCTTTTGGATGACTTCGGTGATAACTTCTCCGGAAATTGTTAAAGAAGCGCCACCTTGTGAAATGTTGTTTCCACCAGTGCCCCACTTAATGCTTTCTGATGGTTCTTGGGTGTGCGTTTATGATCACAGGTAGAGAAATTATGTGTTTGCCATTACCATTACCATTTTTTTGCTGTACATGTCTGAAAAATATATGACGAAATAAATCAAACTCTTGCGATTAGTTATGCTACATCGATTTTAAGTTTGTTGAGTGCGGCTGGCCGATAGCATAAACCGTCTACTCGACCAAAATTTTGCGTCGATCACCAACAACACTGACTAGAACCATAGACGATGTAGCGAATTTCCAAACAGGTGGCTAGCCTAGAAGAGTCAAACATGGATAAGTTCTGGCTGTTGTACTGAGGGCATTATTGTAAACAGAAAAAATTTTTTGAAAACATGTTTAAGAAAATCCAAGTTGACAGTCAGATTAGCCGAGGCAGCAGTACATTATGTGTGTAGTTTGAGGGATCACTCTTGTCTCGTTGTTGAACACAGGGACAGTACAAACCACTTTATAGTCGTTCGGACAGTGCCAGATTCCGTGATTAGAAAGCGACATATGTAATTTTTGGAGTTAGCAACAGCTTCATACATCGTTTTAAAGCTAATCAGCACCACATTTTTCCGAGCTTACGAACTGGCAAAAGCAAACAAGAGCACCCCTAAAAGGGGAATATTCCGCCGTTGAGCCATACAGATATCCTTTGTTCGTAACACAACTGGATTCAGCTTTCTGAAGATTTTAGTTTCATCGTGGCATGAAAGATGAAAGGGTCGACCAAATGCAAGTGTTATGAAATCATTGCGGTTTATTGTTTTTGAAGAAGCAAAATGCACATTCGAAGCCGTCATCTTTCAAGCAAAACGTTAGCTGCAATTATGTACTATATAAGAAATCTAAACACTTTTGTTCTTAAATACCTTTTTGAAAAGAAACAATTCCTAAATACTGCGGAATTTTGAAATTTACAAGCTTTCTTTACACTCCTGTTCTGTAATCACATTCAACGCGGAATAACTTGTGCCAATAGAAAATAAAATATATACACAGAACTGTGAATCTGTCTCGGGTTTTTGCGGCGGTAGGTTAATGTTTTAAGCACACTACTACTACAACTCAAATTCAGTCAGTTCTCAGTGTCCTAAAGTTCAGTGTCTTGGCGAATATAAGGGAAGAGGGCTCATTCTAACTAGCCGAGGGCAAAGTTTAAATTTCAAACGTAGAAACAGTAGTCTGGCATTTGCCAATGTGCCGCTATTAGACTCAATCGGTTTCAATGTTTGTTACGGTTTAATCTATGCATGGACCTCCTCTAATCGATAATGTCTGCGGAGTATTTCAGAAATAAATAACGCCACAGCGTATTGCTAATTTTTGGAAGCTTTATATGAAAAAATTCGATGAAACTTCAGAATTAAATTTGAATCGGATTCTTCTAAAGGCCTACGGGGTCGCTTTGATCGATTTCCGTTGGCTCTAAAAAATAAACATACCAGCGCATTTGTCGAAGATAGGAGAAGCTGAAGACAATAACTACAGCGTACATGCATTACATGCAATAACACCGGGGAATACACATATATTCGCTCCAGGGGAATAAAAACTAATAAAGATGTTCTGAAATGTCGGCTAGCTATAGACCATCGAATTTTGAAAGTCGATTTATAAAAAATGTAGAATCCGCCAAAATTTGTTTTTGTGTCATAATATGAAGGACATGTGGGCCGACGGACATTTTTTGGATTTGACCCAGCGGGTCTTTAAATACTCTGAAAAATCTGCCCTAAATCTGTGATGACACGAAATTTCGCAACTTCGCATTAAGTTTTCTCGCAACTGAAGGCTTTTTAGCTGATTCCAGAAAAACCGTCCCTCCGCAATAGTTCTAATTTACATTATGCCATAAACACACGAATCCATTGGGCAGAAATCTATGTTCAAATCACAATTATTGCAGTTTTGCCAAAATAGTTTTTCGTTAAGATCTCTAGCTTAAAACGAACGTCTGCTTGTAGGCTTTGATAAAATGTGCAGTGGAACTGTATATCAATTGAGTATAAATAAACTAAATTGTCGATACGATTTGACAGCAATATAAGGTGCTGGAATCGCTTTGTGTAAATTAGACCCTACCGGCTTCAATTCTTTACAAAAGCTGATGAAATTTTCAAAATATATTATTTTGGTGACCTTTAACATTCTGGGCCTAGTCCCGCATTTTTTGGTGCAACGATAAGAAAGTTTTGGTTTTTGCCATTATTCTCCCAGTAAGTAGTCGATACACTGGATTGGTTGTTATGGCTGGAACTGGAAAGAGGGCACTAAAATGAACATTTTGCTTTTACAATCTTTGAGCTATCTCTGGTGGTTAAGGCAGAATCGATGAATCAATACATCGTCCAATTGCACATTTTATCAACGCCTATTCGGTGGACTTCTTTGCTCTAAGCTAGAGAATTCGCCGAAAAACCATTTTAGCAAAACTGCGACTATTTGTTTTGAACACCGATTCCTCAAAACCTACCCAATGGATTCGCGTGATTTTTGGAGAATGAAAATTCGCACTATTGCGGAGGGACATTTTTCTCGGTTTAAGCTAAAACATCTCCAGTTGCGAGAAAACTGACTACAAAGTTTGCGAAATTTCGTGTCATCGCACATTTGCTGGATTTTCTGGAGTATTGATTGAGACATGTTGAGCCAAATCCAAAAAATATCCCTCGGCCCACATGTCCTTCATATCATGGCACAAGAAGAAATTTTGGCCGATTCAACAGTTTTGAAAAATTGATGTTCAAAGATTTTTGGTCTATATTCAGCCTGTCAGATATCAGCATGTGAGAAAATTTTGGCTATTTTTTCTGCTAATTTTGATAGTTTCGTAAGCTCGTGTGAATGTAAGTTTTAAAGTTATAAGTTTTAAAACGATGTATAAAGGTCATGCTAACGTATTTAAAATTTTTACTTTAAATATCTCCGTCAATCCCGTATGAATTTATTTTAAACTTTGCATGAACGCTTTATTATTACGCTCAGGCCGTATTTTGGTTTTTTATAAAAGTGAATTTTCCGTTTGTAGCTCATTTCGAAATATTGTAAATTCTATAGCTTGCTCACTATTGCGTTGTTTAAAAAGCAAAGAAAGCAGACATAAAAATACCGGCAAAATTTGGTCAAGTTTGTTTGAAGCAGTGACGAGAAAATCAAAAAACGAAGATTTTCTATTTTTTCATGCTATTGTTTGCTTTGGTTTTAGGAAATTGCAATGCGTCCAAACAACTGCATAACGTTTTTGTTAAATAATACACGTAACTAACACAATGACAATCTTTAACAAGCAAAAGTGCCTGCAAAAGGTAAAATAGTTTCTTTAGTAACATTTAATATAATTGTAGGCCTGCTGCGCAGTACAATTTCTTACTGTGAAAAAGCTAATGTGCAGAACCATTTTGTCATATACGTTGTTCATTTCTAATTTATTCAAATTTTTTATCAAAGTACCTTTAAATATTTATATTAAAGCTGTATGTATCTATAAGCATCCATCCAAATTATGAACACTGCAGCAAAATATAGCAGCTAAAACAGAGAAGCGATGATTTGCAAAAGTTAAAGTGACAGCCTTCTTTTTTCAGAGTTGCAAGCTGCAACCAGTTTTCGCTAAAGATTCACAATTGAAAACAATTCATGTTTACTTTACGAGTCATACCTTAGGAAATTTCTAAAATGGATGACTTTTGTCTTTGTGTGTATTTTACGTAATCCATCTTAAAGCACTAGTTTACATGCTTTTATGGTGAAAGCTATCTTTTGCCCGTAAAATGCATGTAATTTAGATGGCTGAGCAAAGATAAGAGACCTGCTGCGCTGAGGCGCAGCAGGAAAAATCAATAGATTTAATTGTTGGATAAACGGTTCCCTATCAAAACGTCTAAACTCAGAACGTCTAACGTTCATAACGTTTACCGACGAAACGTCTACTGACAAAACGTCTAATTTTTTCAAAATTGTGTCACACGTTCAAAACGTCTAAACTTTCGCAACTTTAGCTGATTTTGATTCTATATATACTTGTTATTTTTGAAAAACTTGCAAAATTTAGTTTGTATTAAGTTTAGTTAGTTAGTTAGTTGGTTAGCCAAGCTCGAAGCCCAAGGCCCGGCCCGTTTTGTGTGCCGTTGGGGTCAGTGGGCGACTAGGTCAAGTTTCCTAAGGGTAACGTTTGGCCCAAAAATGGCCCAGTTTTCCAGAAATCGGCATGAAATTCATATTCTGGCAAACTCAAACTGGACTAGAACGTCTTCACAGTTTTCATCTAAATTTTTATTTAATTTTAAATTTGAATTGATGTTATAAAATTTTCAGAACCAGTTTTAGAATTTAATATATTGTAAATTTTATAGCTGTTCACGCCGTTTGCCACAATGGCTTTTTCGAAACACCTAAACACTAAACACTAAGCACTGAATACATTTTAAAATAAAGACGTAGACTAGACTAGACGTAGAGTTTAATTTAATATGGTATTAAAATATTAAAAAAATTGCAGTAAATCTGGTTTGGGTTCTTTAGAAAATGATTTTAGACGTTTTGAACGAGTCACACAATTTTGAAAAATTTTGACGTTTTGTCAGTAGACGTTTTGTCGTTAGACGTTTTGTCGTTAGACGTTTCGTCGGTAGACGTTATGAACGTTAGACGCTTTGACTTTAGACTTTTTAAACGGACACCGGATAAACTGTTATTACGTTACATTGCCTCTCCAACCGGTCAACGTAAAGGTGTCCGTTCAAAACGTCTAAAGTCAAAACGTCTAACGTTCATAACGTCTACCGACGAAACGTCTTGCGATGTTTGTGCTGTTCCCCTTCCTAACTTCAGATTGTTTTGACCAGTAACTTTGAAATTTGGTGTGGGTGCATACTGGAAACTGGTGATTTCAAAAATTAAAAATGTTAAGCTTACAACTTTAGCTTGTTCAGAAACCTTCTTGGGTCCCCTTGGTCTTCTCTAACCAAATTAAAATTTTACATTTTCTAAAATTTTTTAAAATTTTAAAATTTGTGAATTTTTTATTCATCAGCCTCCAGTATGCACCACAGGTGGACAAAGGGGGAGAAAGGGGGGGAAATCCCCCCTCGGCGAAGTCAACCGCAAGGGGTCGCGAAATTGCTCCCACAAGGGGTAAGAAAATTGGCCAAAAAATAGGTTTTAGGACTAAAATTTCCAAAAACTTTTCCGGCTTCGCCAAAATTTTTCAATTCACATCACTATTGTTTGCGAAAAAAACGTCCGAAAAACGTGTTTTGGCTAAAAAATCGCTGTTTTTTTGTTAAAAAAGGCAAAAAATCGTTTGAAAATCACTTTCAAAAGTACCCCTAAGAAAAATCGCTCTCACAAGGGTACCAAATTTGCCTCCACAAGGGTCAGTGAAATTTGACCTCCCGTTCAGGTATGGTATGCAGTGTGCACCCAGATCAAATTTCAAAGTTATTCGTCAAAAAATCAAAAGTTAGGGCCGGGGACGGGGAAAAGTGCAACAGATCCTGCAAACGGCTTGAAACATTTATAAAATTTACCATTTACAATTACATTACACTTTTCAATTATATAAATTTTATAACTTATGCTTAAAATTAATAAGTAATCAGCAATCAGTGAAATCTGTTGCGCCGTATTTACTGATTACAGTCAGTAATCAGTATTCAGTAAATAATCAGTTAATAATTTTAGAAAAATAAGACGTTTTGTCAGTAGACGTTTCGTCGTTAGACGTTTCATCGGTAGATGTTATGAACGTTAGACGTTTTGACTTTAGACGTTTTAATAGGGAACCAGCGTAAAATAGGCATTTGTGGAACCATCTGTAACGTTTGATAGGAACCACATACAGAAGAGATATACACTTCATTTTAAAGCCCTTTTTATGCTCTTTCTCGTGGTAGAGTCAAAGAAATCATTTGAAGCTTAAGGTGGTGATTCCTTTTGGTGTCATCGACTTTGAACCGTTATTACTCATGCATTACTTAGAGTTAGGAAGCGATCTTTATATCAAAATGTAGCTTAACATTTTCTCTTTCTAACGAATACATTGAAACTAATGTTGGTTTTTTAAAACTTTTAAAATTCATTTTAGAAGGAATATAATTTTCCGGAATTTTTGCAGGTTTAAGTAAATTTTTTCGTGAGACATTGGTTATACCATTCGATACCTCTATCGAAAAGCTGGGGTCCCTTTTTTAATTATTGTGAAATCGCTCTTTGTTGTGGAGAAATTAGTTAAAAAGTATGCGCAACTTGGATTTTGCCTACTTTTCCCAACTTTGGCAAGCGTCCATGTTAGCTAGAAAGAAAGTAGAAATCAGCGCAACTAAAAAAGGGTCTCGGGGTATTTTTGTGTAGAACACATGTGCTAAGTGGCAGTCCTTCAGCTTTCATAGTGTACGCTCCACAATCCCCAGAAAAAAATTGGTCGTGTTTTTCGAAAAATCACATTTTTAAAAATTACAGCCTATTGGATAGTAATTGGATGACGACCATGCCTCGGATAATTGGCCTCTGTAGTGCCTTTAAAATGATACTCTTGGTTTAATTTTGCGGCATGCATAGCTCAAGAAATAATGGAATATTTGATTTCTGCAGAAAAGACAAGTTTTTGACGCCAAAATAAGAAAATTGGCTATATCTCACGATAGGGAAAAGTTAGAAAGTTGCTTCTAAAAGCAAAATTGTAGAGTTTAACGAGTTCTTTCGAATGAATATTGTCATAGCCATGCAGCTGTTACCAAACTTTCAGAAATTGGCAAAAACCGCCCTGAACGCAAATGTTGAATTTTTGAAGCGCGATTGCGCGGAGGGTGTTAGAACAATAAAACAACTTATTTTGGAAAGTTTCGTTGAATTTCATCTTGGTTTACGCCGTCAATCAACAATATGTGCTCAAAAGGAATCACCACCTTAAGGTGGTGATTCCCTTTGGTCACATAAAGTTTGCACCATTATTACTCATTCATTACTTGGAGTTAAGAAGCCATTTTTATATCAACATGTAGCTTGACATTTTCTCATTTTAATGCATGCCACGAAACTAATGTTGATTTTCTAAAATATTTTTAACACATTTTAGAAGAAGTATAATTTTCCAGAATTTTTGCAGACTCAAGTAAATTTTTTCGCGAGACATCGGTTATATCATTCGATACCTCCATCAAATAGCTGGGGACGATTTTTTATTTATTGTGAAATCACTCTCCGTTATAGAGAAATAAGCTGAAATGTGTGCGTAACCTGTATTTTGCCTAGTTTTTCCAAATTTGTCAAGCGATTACTTTAGCTAGAAAGCAGCAATCGGGGCAACTAAAAAATCGTCCCTGGGTATATTTGTGCAGAACACATCTGTTCAGTAGCAACCCTCCAGCATGCATGGTGAATGCTCCACAATCTTTGGAAAAGATTGGTCGTGTTTTTGCAAAAACTACATTTTTTATGATAGCAGCCTACAGGATAGCAGTTGGAAGACGATCATGCGTCGGATAATTTGTGCCTGTGGGACCTTCAGATCGACGCCCATAGTTTGATTTTACGGCTTGCGTAGTTCAAGAAATGTTGGATAATTTGATTTCTGCAAAAATGACAAGTTTTCGACGCCAAAACTAGAAAATCGGCTATATCTCACGGTACAGAAAAGCTAGAAACTTACTTTAAAAAGCAAAAATGTGAAGCTCAATGAGATCTTTCGACTGAATATAGTCATAACTGTATAGCAGTTGCCAAACGTTCAGAAATTGGGAAAAACCACTCTGACCGGAAATCTCGAATTTTTGAATCGGGATTGCGCAGAGGGTGTTAGAACGCTAAAAGAACTTATTTCGGAAAGTTTCATCAAATTTCATCTTGATTTACGCCGCCAAACAACAATATGTGCCCAAAAGGAATCACCACCTTAAATGAAATTTTGATCATTTGCGCATGCGCAAAGCCATGATGGTAGCTGGCCAATTATGAGCTCCATGAAACTAAAATTTTGTGCAATGATAGCCTGCCAACATAGTTAGGTTTACCTAAAGAATTGTCAACATTGCTTCATCCATACCAAGAATACGTAGAAAATCCCGCTAGTGGTACTACCACCTTCAGACAAATCAGATTTTTCCGAAAATGGCCATTTTGTAACCCTCAACATCGGAAACAGTGAAAGTGCCCTAAAACACCTCCACCCATCTCATTGTAAAATTAATTTACATCGTCTACAAAATCAGACAAATTTGTTTGTTGCAAAACTATCAGTTCACACTTTGCATGCTGCCAGATGTAAAATTGACATACGTTCAATAAAAAGACAACGATTAGTGATCAAAAATTTTCCTGTAAATTGAAATATTGAAAATTGAAATTAAAATACCCCCTCTTTTGAAAGCGCGCGCCCCCGCCGCGGTCTACAGAATTAGTAGAATAAAATTTGGATTAGCCAACGTAGCTTACGTACTAGTACGTTAAAACGCGTGTGAGAAATTTTGACAAAACCATAAAACTACACTAGAGAACCTCCCTAGAGACTGACACAGGCTAGGCGCCACAACAACACACACGGGCCCACTACCGGTCACCTGCCTGGATAAAGCAAAAATACACACAAAACACAATATATACACAGCACAGAAAATGATGACCGCAGCGAGGAAGCACCCTGACAAAAAAGAGGCTGAAGTTTTTGAACAACAGTAAGACATCTTGAACTTCAGAACAATATTCCGGAACCTTCGACGAAGATTCCCAAACCTCAGATAGAAGTTTTTTCAACAACAAAATACCCCAAGCTTAGAATCGACAAACCAAATGAAAAGACTGGTAGCAGAACAGAAACAAAAGGAAAAATAGCAGTACAATGGCCTAGCCAAGGTAGCGAGCCCCCACCCCAATGAAAACCCCTAAATCCGAAACCTCCGACACGTGGAAAAGAAGTAACAATCGAAGAATTTTAAAGAAAATTTTGACCCACGGCTCCCTCCACCCACACACAACCCAAATACGACAGCACACTCCCCCCAACCCTATTAAAGAAACTAGAACACATCACATATACGCAATCAGTACAAAAGGGGCAAAAGGGGGCCATGATGGGCAAGCCTAACGCCGGGAAAGGGATTTTTGGTACCAGCAAACGCGCCACCAGCTCGTTTAGACGCCCGCTGCATCAACCACCCAACGTCACAATACCCACCACCAACACCAACAATCATATGACAAGATACCAAATACCCCGCAAACCCAACAAACAAAGTTCAAATCCACACCAGATGGCCCACCGGCCCAAGGACCTCCAGATAACAAAAGGACCATTTCTGACGGTGCCCCCGGAGGGCTGCCCCCAACGGGGCTAGAGCCCTCCGGCAAGCGGACTGGCACCCGAGGACCGCCAACACCAACAAGAACCGCAAAGCCACAATAAGGCTCCATACCGTGCAACAGCCGAAACCTCCGGCAACCATCGCACCCATACAACCAACTCGGCGCAGCTTCGGGGGAGGCGCAGGCTCGCCAGGGGGGGGGGATGGGAAGGGAACTATAACAAAAAACAAACATGAGTGTACGGACAGACAAAGTTTTCAAATACAATAAATAAAAGCTCGCAGAATACTAAACACTGGTTTCTAAAATCATGAATTTGAGGAGGGAAACAGGCAGAAATCCGAACCCCAGGAATCCTGATCCTGGGTCAAGGATTACTGACAGTTCCCTATCAAAAAAACTACGTGAATGTTCAAATATTGAAATTCAAATAATAAATCTAATTTTAAATCGAATGCAAAAAGCTAATAAACGAAACATTTACGACCTGATTCCATGGGATCTTGCTGGAACAGGCGGTGACACCCAAGCCACGGTAGAACCCCCCAAAGACGTCTTCGGCCGAACAGAAATCCAAGGACCATCCGACCATGACCAGAATCTCACCGACTGATCCAGCAGATCCCATGTTGCCAATAGATTCCTGAAACACTGCTAAAAATAACCGAAAATTAAGAATAGGTAAAGTGCAACGTGCAGAAAATTTTTAAAAGTGCAAAAAATTTAAAGATCTATTTTTAAGTTTTGATAGCAAAAGTGAAAGGAGGAATTACCCCCTCTTTTGAAGTGGAAAATCATAAAGTTTGAATCAGAAGGCTTAGCCTGACTTGACCATGGGTCAACTGGTCAAGTCAGGCATCCAAGGTTAGAGGTTGGTCAAAACCCTTTGAAATTTTAAAACTTCAAAATCTACTCATATGTACACGGTCGCCAGTTTTATGAAAATTAGGTTAAAGAGAAGAGATTGCTAAGGTTTCGTGATGAGTGTGTGATTTTGAAGTTAAATAAAAGTCTAACAAAACAGAGTTTATTTCAAAGACAATAACAATTCAATTTAATTTAGTCAAACATCAAAACTGACCGTGTACATACATACTACAATTTAAATACCAACCCCCCTAAACCAACCTCTAATCTTGCAAGATCCTTGGCTTCTCCAATTTGACGGTGAATTTTGATCCAAGCGAAAGTGACCGAAAATGACGAAAATTCCCTCCCTTAAATATTGTCAAAACTAATTTGCATATTACGAAAAGACCGAATTTCTAATTTGCATATTCGTTCCGAAGTTCAAACTTGCAAACAAGGAAATTTCCACAATAGTTAGGTTTACCTAAAGAATTGTCAACATTGCTTCATCCATACCAAGAATACGTAGAAAATCCCGCTAGTGGTACTACCACCTTCAGACAAATCAGATTTTTCCGAAAATGGCCATTTTGTAACCCTCAACATCGGAAACAGTGAAAGTGCCCTAAAACACCTCCACCCATCTCATTGTAAAATTAATTTACATCGTCTACAAAATCAGACAAATTTGTTTGTTGCAAAACTATCAGTTCACACTTTGCATGCTGCCAGATGTAAAATTGACATACGTTCAATAAAAAGACAACGATTAGTGATCAAAAATTTTCCTGTAAATTGAACGCAGTGTGAATGGATTCAAACTTTCTTTGCAGTTGATATTGTGCTAGGATCTTGATAGCAACTATAGTTTTTAAAAGCGGCTAAGTTAGGTTTAAGGTTGACAATTGTTTTAATTGTTCTTTTAGCCAATTAACTTCGAGTTCTTTTATCCCAGAACAAAATGGAATTCAACATCAGATTTCACTTCTGGTATTTGCCAGTTCTAGTTGCGCATAGCATCATGGTGCAGAACAAACAAACAACAAAACAACAACAAAACAAGAAAACAAAAAATTCTTCCGCTACACTGTCGTTGTCACTCATAAGGTGTACTACTGCTACATACCGTGGGAAAGGAACGAAGTAACTAAGCTTTGTATAGCTAATTCTTGGCTTCTCCAGGGCATCTTTGAACAGAAAGAAAACCACAAGAAAACATCATAGTTTCCTTTGGGGGGGCATAGTTTCCTTTGGGGGGGGGTACTCCCCCCCAAAACTTTTGACCAATTTTCTTTCTTTCGTTTCAAAAACTTTCTTCAGCCATTGCTAATACCGAAAAACATGAAATCATTAAGTAATTTTAACATTAGACAGTGTTTTTAAACTCGAAAACTTGATAGCCAACATGTTTCTGAGTCCACAATAATGTCAATATTGAGTCTAGAAGTCCATAAAACTGCTATAAACGTGGATTTCTCGCGATAATAAACACGTTAAGGCAAAAATTTGGACTTTTTTAAAAAAATTTGCCAAATTTACCCTAAAAATGCCCCATTTTCGGCCCAATTTTCGCGCCTTCGGCGCGACTACCCCCCCCCCCCCCGGGGGGGGGGGGGGGGGGGCCGGGGGCCCCCAAAAATTTCAGGGGGGGGGGTTTTGAAAAAATGGCAAAACCCCCCCCCCCAATTACACCTATGCCCTCCCCCCCTCCCCAACCCAAAGTTCCAGGGAAACTATGGAAAACATCATGGCGATAGTCTCACCAGGGGGAGATATATCCCCGTAAATTTTTATCAACTTCACCCCCTCCCAGATTTTTGACTTCGCCCCCCCCTCTTTCGGTCACCCCGCCCTCCCCCCCCCCCCCGAACAGCCCCAGCATTTTTTGGGGCCAAAAAGTTAGCTAAATTAAATTTTGCCAAAAATGGTAAGCGCATAGGTGTAACGGGGATCTCCCCCGGAATTTTTGGGGGGCCCCTTTTTAGACCCCCCCAAACCACCCCCAAAAATTTTTTTTATTTTTATGCCAAAAATCGCATTTTCAGCCATTGCTAATGCCGAAAAACATGAAATCATTAAGTAATTTTAACAATAGACAGTGTTTTTAAACTCGAAAACTTGATTGCCAACATGTTGTTGTTGTTGCCAACTTGTTGTCAACATGCCAACTGAATCCAGAATAAGGTCAATATTGAGTCTAGAAGTCCATAAAACCGTTATAAAAGTGTATTTCTCGCGATAATAACAAACAAACAAACAAACAGTTTATTCAGTAAGTCACAAAAATTTATGTACAATATATAATAAAAACGTTTACTGAATAGGACAACACAGAATTGTACAGACAATTACTTACGTGCGCCTCAATATAAAACGTGAACGTTATTGAGAAAACATATATACGTGCAAATAAATAAATAATAATAATAATAATAATAATAACATAATAAACACGTTCAGCCAAACATTTCGACTTTTTTGAAAAATTTTACAAAATTTGCCCTAAAAATGCCCAATTTTTTGGCCAAATTTCGCGCCTTCGGCGCGTCTACCCCCCTCCCCCCCAACTGGGGGGGGGGCCGGGGGCCCCCAAAAATTTCTGGGGGGGGGGTTTGCAAAAATGGCTGGCCAACCCCCCCCCCCCAATTACACCTATGGTCAAGCGCAAATCGCAATGTATATATACTAGGTATCGACCGGATCCAAAATTTTGCCGGATCCGGATCCGGATCTGGTTTGGATCCGGATCTAGACTTCAAAATACATGTAAATTTTTAAAAATTTTTCTTGGCTTTGTTACAGCATATGGGGTTTTCTATGGCTGTGGTAATGTTTAAAATGCTGGTCATGAATTTATTTAACAAATTTCAGCAATTTTACTTTATTGGAAAGCTGCAAATATATATATATATATATATATAACTTGAAATTAACAAATATATATACGTACGTATATACGTATATATAATATACTTTGTATTTACAAATATACATAAATATTGAAATTAATTTTCGCAAGGTGCATACCAAAAGAATTTTTGAAGGTGTGGTGGGCATGAATCATACATGAAAACATGGAACATGTTATAATAAAGTCAACAATTTTCAAAGAATTGTCCGAGGTTGAAACAGTGAGAAATTATAGATGTCAAGCCCATTACTGCTGAATTAATAGTTACTTACTTATAATAATTATTTAATTATAGTCAGAGGGGGGAAAACATGACGGAAAAGAAGGGGAAAAAAACATGGTCGCCTACTCCCCAACCACAGCAGTTGCAGCTGC
Source organism: Trissonchulus latispiculum (assembly GCA_030248195.1). Lineage (NCBI taxonomy): Eukaryota > Metazoa > Nematoda > Enoplea > Enoplida > Ironidae > Trissonchulus > Trissonchulus latispiculum. The sequence goes on from JASAND010028845.1 coordinate 26,210, forward strand.
CTAGTATAGCCCATTAGAAAGCGCAAGTCTAGAAGTATACCCTACAGTACCAGATTGGTTTCTAAGTTTGATTCTGTAAGTACAGTACTTGACCAAAGTTGACCTCCCAAAATTGGCCAAAATGCTAAGGATTTTCGAAAGTTTGCAAGTCTATATCTAACCAACTATCAAACTTTGGCTACTATAAATTGGCATGCGGGCATAGTTTGACTTGCTCCATCACATGGCAATAGTGGTTTTCCCCTGCGTACACCCAGTAAAAAAATTTGACCATGTTTTTTACCCCACATTGGGTCCACTAGCATGGTGACTAAATTTTAAAATTTTTGCGTATGCTTCAGGAAGGCGTAACTAATGCTTCTATAGGAAAGAGAATGCTTTAAAACCACAAAAAACCTCAAAATATGCCAACTTTGAACATTTTTGAAGCTTCTAGCTCGAAAATTTGATTTGCAGCATCAACATGCCAGGTTTCATAAGTCAGGTAGTGCGCGTTAGCGCACTACCTAGAATAGGGAAAAACAGGCACATTGCGTAGTGTTGGATCATAGTTTCCCCTGGTGCCGGCGGAGGAGTTGAGGTAGAGCCTTCATATTGTACCAGTAGAAAGCCCTTCACGAGGGGTCCATGCTCTGCAAATTTGAGCAAAATCGGTCTAGCCGTTTTTGAGTTATAAAAAATTGAAATTTTGAACTACAGACTTTCTCTCCACTTTTTTTTTCTCCCCCCCACCCTAGAGGTCGGAGCTCAAAAATTTTCTATACTATTTAGGGTTTTTTTTGAACAACTCGTGCCCGATTTCTGGGGAAAAATTTTTGGTGCAGTTTGGACCCCCCCAGTGGGCTGTGTACATAGTAGGATTTCGATTTTTTCGAAGATAGTTTATTTCCAAAATGGTAAAAATTTGTAATTAAGTAAACGAGAGCAGGCCTTGGCCGAGGGGTCTCAGGTTTGGCATGCAGCATTACCCAAAGGGTCGCCATGGAATAGGGCATATGAATTTTCGATCTGGCTCCTGTGGCGCCCTGGCCAGGGATCGAAAGTTAGTGTGTAAAATGGGGGGTCTTGGCCTACGGAGTAGGCAGCCCTATACATAAGAGCTGCTGGGCTGAGGATTCGTATTCGAATAGGAACCCCTATATGGTGAATCTAAATGGCCCATTAGTTTCGCGGTAGGACCTATCCATGTGGCTGGGGGGGGGGCACCCTGATGGTGGTGGGCCCTACCGTGTCGCAACTCCAACTTTAACCTCTTCTACAGAAACATCTACAGTGAGCAGGTCTCTCTTACTTGGGGTTTGGGGTGGGGTGCGGGAGGGCTACGCCATAGGCTATAGTAGGTTTCGCTCGGTCCCCTGTGGCGCCCTGGCCAGGGGTCCGGACCCGGGTCCGGGGTCAAAGTGGTCAAAAATCGAAATTTCCAAAAGTGGTCAAGTTTGGTATCAAATTAAAGCCCTTGGTGAGGCGAACATTTTTTGTCATTGGAGGACCCCTCCAAAGTGAACCCAGTGGCCTGTGGCGCCCTAACCAGGGGTCTAGTGTGTACTGTGGGTTAGGGCCTACGGGCTGTGGAGCCCTACACATAAGAGCTGATGGGCTGAGGTTTTGTAATCGAATAGGAACCCCTATATGGTGAATCTAAAAGGCCCATTAGTTTCGCTTTAGGACCTATCCATGCGGCTGGGGGGCACCCTGATGGTGGTGGGCCCTACCGTGTCGCAACTCCAACATTAACCTCTTCTACAGAAATATCTACAGTGAGCAGGTCTCTCTTATTTGGGATTTGGGGTGGGGTGCGGGAGCACTACAGCATAGGCTATAGTAGGTTTCGCCCGGACCCCTGTGGCGCCCTGGCCAGGGGTCCGGACCGGGGACCGGGCCCAAAACGGCCAAAAATCGATTTTTCCAAAAGTGGTTTGATTTTTCCAAAAGTTTGATATCAAATGAAAGCCCTTGGTGAGGCGAACATTTTTTGTCATTGGAGGACCCCTCCAAAGTGGACCCAGCGGCCTGTGGCGCCCTGACCAGGGTCCGGACCGGTCCAAAATGGTCAAAAATCGATTTTTCTAAAAGTGGCCAAGTTTGGTATCAAATGAAAGCCTTTGGTGAGGCAAACATTTTTTGTCATTGGAGGACCCCTCTAAAGTGTCCCTAGCGAGCTGTGGCGCCCTGGTAAGGGGTAAGGGTCGGTCAAAAATCGATTTTTCCAAAAGTTTGCAAATTTGATATCAAATGAAAGCGCTTGGTGAGGCGAACGTTTTTTGTCATTGGAAGACCCTCCAAAGTGGACCCAGCGGTCTGTGGCGCCCTGACCAGGGTCCGGACTGCTCAAAAATCGATTTTTAAAAAAATTCCAAGTTTGGTATCAAATGAAAGCCCATGGTGATGCGAACATTTTTTGTCATTGGAGAACCCATCTAAAGTGTCCCTAGCGAGCTGTGACGCCCTTGTCAGGGGTGAATGGTCAAATTGGTGGTCAAATTATCCGTACCCCACGCAGCGCGATGACCCCCCTTCCCCGGTGAGAGTTTGGCCCCCCGTTATCCTCTTTTCCTATAACCCTTCTCAAATCGTTTTCTGATGTAGAAACAATTGCGTTTTTTCCAATTTTCCGTACCCCACGCACCGCGACGACCCCCCTTCCCCGATGGGAGTTCGGCCCCCCGTCATCCTCATTTCTGATAACCCTTCTGTAAACGTTTTCTGATGCAGAAACAATTGCGTTTTTCAAATTTTCC